>BTHU01000017.1:7708739-7863739 GCA_036184795.1 Tokudaia tokunoshimensis
CTATTGGTTGTTGTTTAGTTCTATTGACAGTGTCCTTAGCCTTACAGAAGATTTGTAATTATATAGGTCGCATTTGTTGATTCTTGATTTAGAGCATAAGCCACTAGTGTTCTGTTCAGGAAAATATTCCCCTGTGCCAATGTGTTTGAGGGTTCTTCCCCACTTTCAAATTCTACTATAGTTTCAGTATATCTGATTTTATGCAGGAAACACTCAGATGTAATGAAAGTTCATCATTGTGGGCAGGACAGATAATCGATTTGCGATTTCACAACTGAATGGCTTTTCTGTACTAACAAATAACATACATAGAAAGTTATGGGATATTCCCATTTACCATACACTAAAAATACAAAAAGTATCTAGGAATAAGCCTTACCAAGGAGGTGAAAGTCCTCTACAATAAAAACTTCAAACCTCGGAAGAATATGAAAATAGAAAATCATCCCATGCTCATTTATTGGTAGAATTAATATTGTTAAAAATATTATTCAACCGAAAGATATTAACTGATTCAATGAAATTTCAATCAAAATTCTCATATCTATTTTACAGAAATAGTAAAAATAAGGCAGACAACTAACCTTAAAATCACATAAAGCCACAAAAGTCTCTGGATAACCAGAATAATCCCAATCATAAAGAACAATCCTGTAGTAATTGCCATTTTATATCATAAGATATATTATAAAGCCATAGTAACAAATACAAAAATGGTACTTGCACATGCACAGGTTTGTAGATCAATTTAAAACATCTAAAAACCTTAAACATGAATACACACATTTTAATCTTCTTTTACTTAACAAATATACCATTAGCATGAACTGAAGAACAAAAATATATTCAACAAATAGTTCTTGGAAATTGTATATCTATATCCAAAACAGAGAAACTAGATCTGTATGTTTTTTACAATATGAATTCCAAATGGATCAGAGACCTAAATGTGAATCTGAAACACTGAAACTGCTAGAAGAAAACTATAGACAGTGGTCTATATGATGCAGATGTAAGAAATGACTTTTTGAATAGGCCGCATTTGATCTAGAATTAAAGCCAACACTTGACCAGTTAGACTTCATAAAAATAAAAGCTTCTGCATAGCTGAGAAAATAATCAACTGGATGAAATAGAAATCCAAATAATTGTAACAATCTTGCCAGATATGCATCTAGCAGAGGATTATTACCCATGACACATAAAGAGCTTAAAATAGAGAGATAAGAAGACAAAAAAACCAAACCAAACAAGCCATTTAACCACATAGGCATGAAAACTGAACAGGAAGAAAGGGAAAATAGACAAAGACATATGCAGAAATTGCTAAATAAATCCCAAAAGTTCATTGTCCCTAGTAATTAGGGAAGTGTAAATGAAATAAGGTTTGAGATTTCATCTTCACACTAGCAAGAATGATAACAATTGATAGAACAACAGAAAACAAGTGCTCAAAGGCATGCAGACAAGAGAGCTCACATCCACTGTCGGTAAGATGGCAAAGTGGTGTAACCACTATGGTGCTCAGTGTGGAAATTTAGCAGAACGGTAAAGGTAAGTTTATCATATGACCCAGCTATACCATTTGTTTGTATATGCTCACAGGACTCAACATTAAACTCAACAGATACTTGCTTAGTTATGTTCTTTGCTATTCAATTCACAGTAGCTAGGAAACAGAATCAACCTAAATGCTCGTTGATTGACAAATGAATAATGCAAATGTGATACATATAAACATATAATATAATATATGCATATGTATAAATATACACATGTATTGAGTTGTCAATAAAAATTTCGCTTGCAAGGAAATATAACTAGAAAACATCATGCTGAAGTACAGAGACTGTTTCTATATCTACACCATATAGGGCACTACCTATGTTTTTTCTAGCAGTTTCAGTGTTGCGGGTTCATGTTTAGGACTCTGATCAACTTGGAGTTCGTTTTGTAAAGGCAGATACAGATCTAGTTTCACTGCTTTGCATATAGATATGCAATTTCCAAGAACTATTTGTTGAATACATTTTTGTTCTTCGGTTCATATAAAGATGTATGTAATGAGGTAACCTAAACTCAGAAAGACAAGTTTTTCAGTACTCTATCTCGTCTCATCATTTCCAAATCTTCAGATGTGAGTAAATATCTTAGTGTAAATGTAGAATCTTGGAAAGAAAAAAATTGACTATTTTTTGGATGAGGGTTGGGAAGACACAGAGAGAGGAATATTAGGTATAATGTGATCTTATTAAAGAAATGAGAACTTATTAGAAAAAGTAGAGGAAGAAGAAGGAAAATTAAAAAAAAGGAAAAGAATGTCTTTAAATGTCATGAGGAATCATGCTATTTTAATATTAATCTAATAATTAACTATTAAATTAACCATTCTTCTAAAAATAGCTATCATGATAGAAGAAAGAATATTTAGAGTACAGGAAATTCTTCAGGCCATGTTTTAGGGTTATTATGTCTAGATATCAACATTGTTGGGAAATTACAATGACCTAACTAGGAAAGGTAACAAACGACAAGAGACATTTTAGGGCTAAAGATATGGGTCATCTTTAAGATAAAGAATTAAGACTTACTGACATGCTTGCTGAGGAAATACAGGATGGTATCCTAGTCAGTGGTCTATTAAGTGACACCAAATCATGGCACCTCTTATAAAAGAAAGCATTTATTTGGCATTTGCATACAGTTTCAGAGGTTTAGTCCATTATCAGCAAGGTAGGAAGCCTGGTGGTATACAGCCAGATATGGTCCTGGAGAATGAGCTGAGAGTTCTACATCTGGAACCACAAGCAGGGGAAAGAGAGAGAGAGCCACTGGACCCAGCTTAGGCATTTGAAACCTTGTAGCCCGCTCCCATTCTTCCTCCAACAAGGTCATACCACTTAATCCTTTCAAATAGATCCACTCTCTGAACTTTCATAAAGAGTACAGAGCAGATGACTAGTTGCCAGCACCCATGTTAGACAGCTCACAGCTGCTGTGATTAGTTTCTGGGAATCCAATGTCCTCTTCTTACTTCCTTGGAGATGGGTAGAGACAGGGCAAATGGGAACACACACACACATACACACACACACACACACACAACAACACAAACATACAGAGATATATACATACAGGAATATGGTAAGTAGGGCTGGAGAGATGGCTCAGCGGTTAAGAGCACTAACTGCTCTTCCGAAGGCCCTGAGTTCAAATCCCAGCAACCACATGGTGGCTCACAACTATCTGTAACGAGACCTGACGCCCTCTTCTGGTGTGTCTGAAAACAGCTATAGTGTACTTACATATAATAAATAAATAAATCTTTTAAAAAAAGGAATATGGTAAGTATAAAAAAGATAACATTAATATGGATATTTTACTTTCTTCAATAAGTTAGGATTATATAAGAAAATCTGACTGGCAAATATTCTGTCTATTCACACAACATCTCACATTTCCTTTAGTATGACCATCACTTGAAGTACAATTTAATGTAATTTCAGTTTTCAGTCTGTGAGGATACTGTCAATCATTTGCGTGTATCAGTGTTGGGTCCATCAATAAAGTTAGATTGTCTTCAGGCTATATGTCCATGAATCGGGCGAGATGCATTGGTCTGTAAATAATACAAACATTATGTATTCCTTCTTCCCAAAGCTACATATTAGTAGACAGTGGTTCCTGACCGTCAACTCTTTTGTCTTGAGAGTCACTGGCATCTACTTTGGTTTTCCTAAACTGAGAGCAAGCAATCAGGAAGACAATTCCTGAGCCAGAAGCCCACACCAGAAGGATCACATCTCTCTTGTCCTAGGTCAGAAAAAAATGCGTGGACAATAAGGTGATAATATTTTGAAAGATATAGTACATTCCTCTCTTCTGTGAAATTAACAGGAAACCATAAGACAAAAATCAACCATAAAGCTACTTCATATTACAGACCCCATAGACTTCATTAAACATTACACAAAACATTTATGGTCCCTTCATAGGGAATATGTGTTTTTCATTCCTTTCAGGAGAAATTCCAGCAAGGTGAGAAATCGCATCAACATAACCTGATATTCCCTTTTTGGTTCAGGCCAAATATGTGTTAAGTCGAGGTCAAACAAAGCCACTTGAGATCTCACCTCTTTCAGTTTCCTTCAAGTGTCGCCTTCATGGCTGTCTGTTCTGATGCTTGAGGTTTCTACTTAATAGGGAATGTGCTAACAGAATATCAGATTCTCCAAAAAGTCTTTCCTATCTTCATGTGGCTGCTGTTGGTTTTGTTTCAGGAGTCTTGGTGGCTGCCTTTTCTTATATGATAGCTCACAAAACCTGCTTGGTAAGCATGTTCATGTTCTTCCCCTAAAATGTTTGCTAATCTGAGGAGGTATGGCAAAGTTTAAATTGAAGTAAACAGGAAAAGTGCTAGGTCAAAAAACAAAACAAAACAAAACACTTCTACAAAGCATCTGGGAAACAGAGGTCTCTGTTCCATGGTGTAAGCTTAGTCACTTGGTTCCCTTCTCCCTTCCTTGCTGTTGTGTGTGTGTGTGTGTGTGTGTGTGTGTGTGTGTGTGTGTGTGTCTGTGTGTGTGTGTCTGTGTGTCTCTCTGTGTGTGTGTCTCTGTGTGTGTCTGTGTGTCTCTGTGTGTGTGTGTCTGTATGTGTCTGTGTGTGTCTCTCTGTGTGTGTGTGTGTATCTGTGTGTCTCTCTGTGTGTGTGTGTGTGTCTGTGTGTCTCTGTATCTGTGTGTGCCTCTGTGTGTGTCTGTGTGTGTGTGTGTCTCTGTGTGTGTGTGTGTGTCTGTGTGTGTGTGTCTGTGTGTGTGTGTGTGTGTGTGTGTGTGTGTTTGCTCTTTAGTCTGCATCTATGCTGGATGAATGTTTACATACTGATCATTGTATTTCTTGACATGCATATTACACAAAGTTGGCTTTTCCTTTCTGAAGTTGGAAGAGGAGACATCAAAATTATTTATGTCTTATCCTAGATGTGGCACAGTCTTCCTAGTGGCATAAAAAGTCACATATTACTCAAGCCTTTGGAATCTTAGGATGCCAGTGTGCGAGAGAGGCTAGGTATGGTGCATCAGTGTCTAGTTGTTGCTTTGCTAGATTGCAGTCTTTCTTTTTTTTAAAAAAATATTTATTTATTTATTCCCATACCTTCTCCACCCCCTCTACTCTACAAGGATGTCCTCACAGCCCCCATTACACTACACCTTCTTACTCTCTGGGGTCTCCAGTCTCTTGAGGGTTAAGTGCATCTTCTCTGACTAAACCCAGACCCAGCAGTCCTCTGCTGTATACGTGTTGGGGGCATCCTATCAGCTGTTGTATGCTGCCTGGATCACTGTCTGAGAGATCTCAGGGTGTCCAGGGTAATTGAGACTGCTGATCCTCCTACAGGGTCACCCTTCTCCTCAGCTTCTTCCAGTTTTTCCCTAATTCAACCACAGGGAGTCAGCAACTTCTGTCCACTTGGTTAGGTATAAACTATCTGCATCTGAGTCAGATGCTTCTTGCATCTTTAGAAGGGCATCATTTTAGGACCCTTTTGTGAGCATTCCATAGCCTCAGTAAGAGTGTCAGGCCTTGGAGCCTCCCCTTGAGCTGGATCCCAATTCAGACCTGTCCCCGGACCTCCTTTATCATAGGCTCTTCTACACGAAATAGATCTATATTTGTCACCTTGCACCAAAAACTCAAGTCAAGTAGATCAAGGACCTCAACATAATACCAGATACACTAAGTCTAATAGAAAAGAAAGTGGGAAGTAGCCTTGAACTCATTGGAACAGGAGAAATTTCTGAACTCTAAAGGCTCAGGCTCTAAGATCAAGGACTGAAAAATGGGATCTCAATGAAACTGGAAAGCTTCTGTAAGGCAAAGGACACTGTAAAGAGTACAAATCGGCAGCCTGCAGACTGGGAAAAATTCTTCACTAACTCCACATCCAATAGAGTGCTAATATCTAAAAATATATAAAGAACTCAAGAAGCTAATCACCCACAAAGAAACAAATCAAAACATGAGCTATTAGAACTAACACAGAGAATTCATAACAGAGCAATCTTGATGGCTGAGAAGCACTTAAAGCAATGTTCAAAGTCCTTAGTGACTCAGGGAAATGCAAATCAAAACGAAACTGAGATTCCACCTACACGAATCAGAATGGTTTAGATCAAAACCTAAGGTGACCGTAGATGCCAGCGAAGCTATGGAGAAGGAACTATTCCACTTCCTGGTGGGACTTGCAAGCTGGCAAAACCACTCTGGAAATCAGCATGGAGGATTCCTTATAAAACTGGAATAGATCTACCTGGAGATCCAAGCTATACCACTGCTTGGGCAATACCTGAAAGTTGCCCCACCATGTCACAGGGGCATGTGTTCCACTATGTTTATTGCAGTCTTCTCTTTGTTCCTTTGTTCTGCTCTCTTACCTCCTTGTCCTCCTTTCCTCCTCTTTCTCCTTTCTCCTCCTTTTTCATATTCCTCCTTTATGGAATGTTACTCTGTGCCATTTGAGATGGAGGTTTGTAATTCTTTCTCTCTCTCTTTTTTCTTTCCTTTCTTTCTTTCTTTCTTTCTTTCTTTCTTTCTTTCCTTTCTTTCTTTCTTTCTTTTGTTCTTTCTTTCTTCCTTTTTTCTTTATTTTTTTTTCTATAAAGGGTCTTATAGTGATGCTTTTCTAGACTTCTCAGGAAAGAATTGAATTTTAGTTGAGATTTTAGAGAGTCATGGGCATCAATGAAGTTGTTAAGAATAAATGTACCTTATAGCATGACCATGAGTCTATGCAACCTGTGACAAAGCTTTGTGATTTTACTGCTAAATGTCTACTATATGATCATGTATTTTAACACTGATCCTCACTGGTGGTGATGATTGGGTAAAAAAAAATTAAATATTTGTAGGATCTATGAAGAAAACAGAGTTTTTGGTGCTATTTTTACAGAGTATTGATTACATGAGGAAGCGGTGGCTTGGATGGTAGAAGGGGTGTCACTAGGAGACCTTCAGAATACTCCCGCCTCTGGTCTGAGTTCACTACATTCTGTCTGGCAAACATATAGGGTCCCCAAACTCATGATTCTGCATCCCCAACGGCCACACCTTTTTGCCATGATAAATTGTATCCTTAGGAAACAATGCACAAATAGGAAGCCATTCTCCTTTAGGTTGTTTCTGTTAGGTTGTTTTCTCATTGATAGCACTGTGAGGAAAAAAAAAACTGAAACCCACTGTTAAGCTAACTATCAATCAAGCAAGACTGAAAAGTCGATGACTAATAATCAAGTCAATAAAATTAAGAAAATTCACATTCTAAAGTGTGAATTGAAAGGCAAGGAAGATTCTTCTGTGATGATAGTTCTCGCTCATCACCTTTCTTACTATGTTCCATTTCTCTGTTTTCCTTTCTGCTTCTGAGTGATGCTTTTAATAACTACCTTAAGTCCTGCTCATTTCTCCCTACATAATCTCTTTGGTATTAGATTACATTTCCTCTTTTGATTTAAGTAGCGTCTTATAACTAGATTTCTGAATCCTAAAATATATCAATATTCTCTGTTCTTGTACAGCATTAACACTAATGGATTATGTATATGTATATTAATATATTGATATTTATAATTTATAATTTTCACACTCATTTGCTTTTTCCATAAGTCGAAATAAACTCAAATTGTCATTTAAAATTTGATACTTTTTAAAAATTTGATATTTTGGAAATTACAGCTAATTATTAGAATAGTGGTCCACAGCACTTATTTGTGCTTACACTCCCACATTACAGACAGAAGATTTTCCTGTCTGGTTGCATTATTGGAATAAAACACAAATAGTCTCTCTTTGCAACATCAAATTACCTCTTTAGATAAAAATATACTTATAGATGATATTTCTCTAAATGAACATGACAAAACTTTTTGAGTACAACCAGAGTTTGAAGGAACACATAAACTTTGTTTGCACTGAGGTAAGAACATCAAAGTATTAGAGATTACAAAATTGCTCACAGGTCAGAAATAAAGCCTAGATCAATGCATTTTTCACCTCCACAACTCTTTTCATGTCCAGTATATGTGATCTTGTCCTCCTTCCTCATTAATTACTTTTTGATTTTATTCAGATGTTCCTTTTTTATTGCCTTTGATTTTTGAAAACCTTCATCAACTTCATGTACAAAATGGAAAAGGATATATAAATAAAAGTTGTGAGAGATGTTTACAGTTCTTTTCTGCTAATCCTGCCCACATTTCTAAGCTTTAAGTAAGAGATTCTCCCTTTATCCCCCTTATATCACCTTTTCAAATACTGGCCAAGACTTTAAGCATGCTTGACCTGACACTCCGGGCATTCTCAGTATCTCTCTCTCTAAAGATGCTCCAACTTTCCTGTCCAACACAATTGCTTTCAGGTTTTCACTGCTAAGCCTGTTGGCTTTTCTGTGTCTTTTTCTTTAGATACAGCCTAAAGTCCCAAGCCTGTTTGTCCTGACAATCTGTATATTCTCACTCTTTCTTGATGAAGAACTCCCTCCTCCCACAATCTGTTTTTCCATTCATCTGCTTGCTGACTCCTGTTGCTGTGAACTTGGATCCTATATTAGATGGCGCATCATTCTCTACTCATCATTTTCATTACCATCCTAGCAGTTGCTAAAATTATAGCTTCCCTGCCCTAAATAAATGGTCTTGGAACTCCAAACATACACACACAAGCATACACACACACACACACACACACACACACACACACACACACACAAGAAAGAGAGAGTAGGAGGAAAGGACAGAGATAGAAGGGGATGGAGAGAAAAAGGGAAGAAGAAGGAGTTAAAGAAAGAGCACAATACCACATAATACCAAAACTCTTCATATTATCTGCTTCTGTGAGGGAAAGACACAGAGATAATGGCAGATTATTCTAGAATAGAAATGAGATGAAGGTAAGATAAGCGAAGAATAAATTTTACTCAAGCAAAATGTCAATTTTTATTTTGTTTTGTATTCCAAAGGGCTTATGGTTTTGCTTTAGAAATTTTTCTTCCCACAATACCGTATTTTGAAAAAGTAGTTACAAAGGGGCTAATACAGCCTTTTGCCAGTGAGAGATTCTTGGAATTTTAATGAGTTTAAGCTCCTGCAATTCAGCAGATAACAGTCACTAGGATTGCTGTGCATACAGAACTGCATGGTATCATGTTTTTCTGTCTGCCAAGTTCGTGTATGAATTTCCTATGGAATGACCCAGCTTCACAGATGACAAATCAGAGAGGTGTTGGGAGGAGCAAACACAATGTTAAAATTCTTGCTAGAGCCATAACCTTTGGAATGGGAACCAACTGAGCTGGAAGGAAGTCCAGAAAGTGACTGAAGGCTGCCATCAGTCCCTGTTTGATAGTCACCAGAGAAAAGCAAGGTCCCAGCAAATTTGCAGGTAACATCCTCTATCATACCAGAGCTATGGCTCCGTTCTGAGTTTCTAGTTATATAGATAGGGAAAGATTTTCTTCAACATATTACATGGTACAGTCACAATTAGGGTCTTTTTGGTACTCAGAGAAGCAGTGCTTAGAGTAGTTAACTCTGCCTGCTGTGGTTGAGTGTGTCTCAGTCAAGTGAAATGATGAGGTGCCCAGTCTTACAGGGTTTACCTCCTGGAATTCTTTATGATCAACACAAGTAAAAAGTAACAGTTTTAATGATATGCCATTGTGATATGGCTGAAACTCTATGCAGGAAATGAATTTTTTTGTGCATTGAATCACTTATGAATTCTGTGTGATTTTTTTTTTGTCCCAGGAATGTAAGAAAACTGCTCTTTTTATATTACTAAGTGATGCAGTGTGTAGCCCCTAAACAGATGGAAACAGCTTGACTTTAACATAAGTGTTAGAATATGCAGTTTAAGAGTAGAAACCTACAAGGTGCAATTAACAAAAAATCTTTATCATGAAATGATCAAATTTGCCTGGATTCATTCTTTAAAATAACCTTTGGATAAAATTAAAGGATAACATCAAATACCTTCATATCATGAAAATAAAACAAATAACCTAACAAATGGTATGGAACCCTTATTTAATATTAGGTAATTTAAAATCATTTTACTTATGTACATGTGTTTGAGTGTCTATTTGATTGTGTGCCAAGGGGTGTAGCACCAACAGGGAACCACAGATGATATCAGATACCATGGAGTTGGAGTGACAGGCAGCTGTGAACCAACTGACATGGGTGTGAAGAACAGAGTTTGGGCCCTCCAGGAGAGCTGTATGCTTTGTTATTTGCTGAGTTATCTTTTCATCCCACGTGTTTTATTGCTATAAAGATTTTATGTTTTCATGCAAAAATCCCTCCAAGAAAAACCAAGCAAAACCTATTGGACATGAAGTACATTGTCAGTGGAAACCAGGAACTTCTAAGTGTAATATAAGTTGATAAGCCATCATTCCATAAAATACAATCCTTAGAAAAGGTGTTTATGACCAATTTTTAATATTTGAAACTGCCTTGCATAATGTTATAATCCTCATATTGACTTGTCCTTTTCATCTTACCAAGCAACATCTAGAAACACAAGCCCTGTAAGTTGGTACAGTTTTAGTATTCTCTTATCAACAGCATACATTTTAACAAAAGAAATATTAACAGGAGAGTTGGTTAGTGGTGACCAGAATTGGAGATATAGCTGTGTACTACAGATGGAAGCAGCCTGTGGAATTTTTTTTTTAGATACCTACTTAGCAGACACGAGAATACTTGAGTTTGCTACAGAAAGATATCAGGATGAATCAATGTGAAACAGAGGTTTTTATCAACAGTAATTTTCTTTTTACCATAGATTTAATGTGCACACTAGAAGACAGGCAGATGACTGGGAGGCAAATGAAAAGGGCAATGCACACCCAAGTGAGTTGTGTGTGTAAAATGAACAAATTTGGTAATATTAATTTTATTACTAGGGTAATAAACTAGGGTACTTGTTTATCACTAAAATATCAATGGAATATGAAATGATTTCAAATGTAGGTAAGGATATCTCCATAGAAGGCTCTTACCTTAGTGTTAAATCATAAATTCCAACAATACATTTTATTTTTTACATCTTTTATAAGAATATTATTTTAAATGGAATTAATAATTTGAAAGGTCAAACAGCTTTACCTGGAAATATAACTGGAGAATACTTTAATCAATGAATTTTAGTCTTATTTCAGAAATCTATTGAAGTTGATTACACTGTTAGAAACACTTTGACCATTGTGTAAGTGCTCTGATTCATAAATTAACAGTATATTACCCTAGAAGTGGGTAGATAATCACCAACAATCATAACAATCTTGGGTAAAAAATGGATAGACATCTCATTTCCTGGGCACAATTGTCAGTTCCTCTTCAAAAGTAGTAAATCTTCAGTATAGTCAATTAAATAAAATTGTTGTCCTCTCAGAATTCCTCTTCTATGATTATTAATGAATACTTGAAAGTAGAAGATAAATAGGGTGAGATGTTGATAAATAACTAGCTCTGGTTATGAAACCATCCTTTATTCTTGTAAAAGAGGATCCCAATGAAAGAGAAATAGTTTTGTATCTACTGTTTACACTCTCAACAAATAACTTGTCAGAGTATTAAAAAAACACTAATACATGATATGATGTTCATTTGCCAGTAAGGATTATCAATATTAGACCCAGTAGAAAATTGCAGTGGTTACTTTGCAAAACTACATCTCCCCTAACCCACTGATGGGCAGCCTGGTTGGATAGTCTGGACCCAACTGAGCACAGAGTGTTTGAATTGTGTTCCAGAAGAATTTTAAAGGTAATTTCACTAGTGATGCTTATGATTTGGAACCCAATATTCAAGACTGATATGGACAGAAATGTCAGGGTATTTTTCTGTAATCACAAGTCCAAACATTCCATGGAGAGCATAGGGCTCCCCCCAATGACACATGCTTGTTATTCTACAAGCACATTATCCAGTCTTCCTTCTGAAAATTCTCCCACTAATAATGAGACTGGCCAATTCCAGCTTTGTTTCCTGGTTTCTTCAGAGGCTAGCCATGCAGTAAAGCTGTTTCTTTATACAAATTATTTGGGCCATTCTTTTGACTTCTGTGTGGATCAGAAGTGACCCCTTCACTCACCAACTCTATTTATAAAGGATTTATATAAATCTTCTCATGTCTCTTCTCTTCTTGATAAGAAAGTAATAATCAATGTACCAATAAGTTGAATGTATGCCTGAATCTGATTTGTGATATTCAAATTTAGGAAAACATGAGTGGGCAAAAATAAATACAGGAACAACATAATGGGCAGTTGAAGGTTGGGTGTTAAGAACCTAAGCATCTTCCATGTAGAGAAAGTCTTCTCACAAAGAAAAATGCATCCATACTGCCATAATGTCTACTGCTTCAGTGGACCCTCAAAACCCTCAAAAAGGTACTGCTTTAACATACCTTTAGGCTTTCGCTTTTAAAACGCAAGGATAGTTATATTTACAGATGACTGTGTTAAATTACTTTTGTAGTCATATGATAAATAGATCAAATTTTGGAGGCCTTAATAATTATAATCTGTTTAAAAGAAATATTCTTTCGTTTACTCCATAATTTAGATTATTTCAGAATGTCTCTTTATATATTTTTTTCATTGTTTGAAAATGTGTCACTATCTAAAATGCTAACCAAATATTTAGCAACAGTCAGGGAGAAAATAGTTTAAAAATACGTTTCCAGTGAATTTTGTATCTTTTCATATATCTATGCATTCATACACACAAAAAGGACTTTCCAAAGACAAAATATAAACAAAACCATGAAATCTTCAGTATCCCATGCCCTCAAATCATGGGAATTAAGGTAGATGCCTGGACTACCTTTGCCTTATAGACTGGAAATTTTTATGCTTTAAAATTCAAAACCTTAGTGGTATGGGTGCCTGTTACTTTTAACTTCTGCTAACCAATTTCTGACAGGTCAAAAACTAAACTAGCCCCCCTCTCTTTCTCTCTCTCTCTCTCTCTCTCTCTCTCTCTCTCTCTCTCTCTCCATATATATATATATATATATATATATATATATATATATATATATAGTTATATAGTTATATATTATATCAATTTCTTCTTTAATGATTGCTACCAGCAAGACATGGAATGGGGTACTATATCAACACATTCTAGGGCAATTTCTTCTCCTAGGGTATTTAAAGAAAATGTGCTATCTAGACTCATATATTCTCCTTACTTGTCTATATATGCTATATTATGGGCTTATATTTCATTTTACTGCTTTCCCTACAGACTAAACCCAATCTTAGAAAGTTGTAGCATAAAACAAAACTAATATTATGATGTGGATTTTTTTTTTTTGCCAGAATCAGGAAAAGGAAATTTGATAACACCACCATATCACCCATCACCATATCTCATATGCATTTAGGCACATTTTTTCACATCTAGAATATCTTCTTGATAAACCATAATTAAATAGTTGCTATTTGTTTAAAATATGTGTTTCATAATAAGATACAGTAGAAATATAATAAATCAAATTATTCAAGAGTTTAGAATATTCTGTGGTCATACTAAGAGATAGTTTACCAATATCTGACTTAGTGACCATTATCTATCATACATATATATAAATATATATGTATATTTATATATATATATACACATATATATGTGTGTGTGTGTATGATACATATATATGTGTATGGTGTATGATTGATATATATATATATATATATATATAAACTTTTTCAGGGCATAAATATATTTTGATTTGAAAAGTACATTATATAATCTAAGGGAATCTCATAAACCCTTTATACTATCATATTTAAGAATATTTTTCAGTCATGAGAAATTAATATTTATATTTTGCTTGACTGCATAAGAAGTAAATATCTTAAATCTACCCATCCCTAGTTGACTGTAGTCTGCTTTAAAATTCCATTGTTCATTCAATCAGCTTCAAGCATAAAGCTGCTGTATTAACATCTTCCCACTCAATTTCCTTTGCATTGAAAATAGAAAGCTTAGGTTAGCATGAACTTTTTTCTTATAAATACCTCTGGCTTGCTGTGGCATTTGTGTAGCAGCAGGAGACCACTATCCAGTGACATTCTATCCCACTGACATTATCACTCAAAATGGTCAATTTCATTTTCAAGGAGGTCCCAGAGAGCACAGACTAGTGACCATCAATCACACAACCACAATTACCAGCCGAGTCACATTATTCTTATAAAGAAAATATAAAATATACTAATGCATTTGTAAAGTTCATATTTCAGTCCTAAGGAACCATAGACCTACAGTGTTTGACTGCGTTGACAATATCTTCTTTCTTTAAGGCACATCTGCTTATTCCTTATATTAGTAAATACCAAATTAGTTTAAAAGCTTTGTGGATGTTGACAAGTACCCTGGGAAAGAGTGCAGAGTTTTGTGTGTCATACCAGACAATACATGAGTGGAAGGAATCGAATAAGTTGAATTTAGTAAAGTAAAAGCTAGATACAGACTAAATTGGGTTTTATGTGACAGTTAAAGCTGTCAGAAATGCAGATTGGAGCAAATGTCTGTCTCCAAGGGCAAAATGAAATCACTGTCCAAGTCAAATAAATGTGAAATTCAATAGAAGGTAAATAAATAAGGCAGGGCTACAGATCCCTGGGTCTTACTGAGCTTCTTGAAGAAATCTAGCTTCCAGATTCTCTGGAAGTACTTTTCATGGAATTGTAAGGATTTATGCAGAAGGTGTTGGTCCCATTAAAAACCATTCTATCACTATCTCCCTATTTTAAAGGGGAAATAATCTTAGAGTTAGTTCAGTACTTTTGGACACATTGAGATTGCCCTTTTCCCCCTGAGAGTTTCTGTATTGGAATTTAGATTGTGTCTTCTGGGCCTGTCAGAAAATTTTCTAGGCTGTGGGTGTCATGTGATGCCAGACAGAAATAATGACTATCCTTTTAATGACAGAGAGGGAGAGAGAGAGAGACAGAGAGAGAGGAGAGAGAGAGAAGAGAGAGAGAGAGAGAGAGAGAGACGAGAGAGAGAGAGAGAGAGAGAGATTTATTTGGTCTTTAAATATAGTTCCATATGACTCAGACATTTCACTAGGAGGAAACCAAGATTCAACAAAATAACAATGTTGGAGTTCCTTGATACACGAGCTGATCACATTGGCCTGAAGGCTTATGTTCAAACCAAAGAACTTTCTACCTTATCAAATATCCTTGTCACATGGCTAATCTAATTCAATGCTGGATATATATATATATGCCTATATATATATATATATATAAGCCTGGCTAATATTACTTGGAAAGACTTTATAATGGAATTCAATTATAAAAGTATTTTCTGGAAAATTGTTATCTTTCTATTTGTAATATAAATAGGAGGCTATCAAGCTTGGTTAGCTGCATAAAGAAATTGAATTGTTTTTAAAGTCTTTTGATTATTACTCCCATAAACTAGAGAAATAGCTCAAAATATTTAGCCATATTTTTATATCCCATATTACAAAGGTGAATGAGTTCTCTATGTTTATCAGAATACCTACACTTATATTTCTTCCTAAAAGGCCCCCAAGAGCTCACCAACACTTTCTGGGACTGGTCATATTTATCATTTCTCTTAAAAAAAAAAGAACAATGACATGTTTGTTTTTTTAATGTTTAACAGCAATATTTTAAATTCTTTGGGAATTTGTTTAACGTTTTGGTGTTTGGTTTCTTAACATATAAAATGAATCCATTAGTCAAAGATAGAATGCTGGCTAAGACAGCCTCACACAGCACATCCAGATTCAGGCCATGGTTCTGCCACTTGCAAGGCATGCAGTGTTGACTAACATTTCTGGGTGTAAAATGGGGCAAAAATAGATTTTTAGTGCAAGGAGATGTTCTTGAAATAAAATGTATTACTATATAAAAACCTTTTAAAATAGTGATTAATCTATGTAATTTCCTTATTATTTGTGTGTATCATTATTACAGTTAATGCTAGTATGTATTCCTATTCCACAATTTGATGATTTATGAATATATCCTGCATGCTATTTTCCTTGGAAATCTGAATTTTTAAAGTAGAGGCTATTAAAAGTAGACTTTATAATTATCAGTCTTTATATGCTATTGACCACAAATATATATTACTTGAATCATTATTTCCCCCTAATATAAAACAGATGAATTTTCATGTTGAAAGTTTAGTTAGTTCCCTTTCCTCATACCACTGACTTTCTATGAAAGAAAAAAAATCAGTGATAATGGGTCCTTCCTAGTTTTGCTTACCAAAAGTCTTGTAAGAAATGATTCTGGAGCATATCTCTCCCAAACAAATTGGTGTGCTCCTGCCAATAATTGAGAATCATTGTTTGTCCTGTTTGTTATTTTTGTCAATATGACCTGAAGGAGAAAAGGAAACCCCAAGTGAAGAATTTTTTCTGTTGGGCTAGCTAATAGATATGATGTAAATCACTTTCTTTATTGCTAATTGATACTTTATATCCTAGTTCATTGTGACTGGTACCATCACTGGGCAGATGGGCTTGAGCTGTATCAGAAATCTATCTGGACTTGAGTGTCAAAACAGACCAAGAAACAGTGTTTCTCTGTGGTCTCGGCTTTAATTTCTGCCTTCAGTTTTCTGTCTTAAGTACTTGCTCTCTCTTTTCTTCATGATGGACTGTAACCTGTAAAAGTAAAGTATTTTCTCTTTCAAGTTGCTTTGGTTCACGGTGTTTATTATAGTGCAGAAAAGCAAACTAACAGAAACTTTTAGTAAAAGTTGGCATTGCTATGACAGAGTTGATTGAGTGGCTTTTATAAAGTTGGACCCATTTTGTGAGAGAAAGGTGGAAGATTTTGGAGCTTTGGGCTGGGAAAGACATTGAGTGCTCAGAGCTTAATATGCTGCAATTGTGGGAAACCCAAAATATGATAGTGAATCTCAGAAACCAGATAGGTGTTACTCTGTATGATTGCAGTTTTTCTTTTTTTTTTTTCATACCTGTACCTTGGTCTTTCCCTCTTGGAATAAGAAAGTATATAATCAGTTTGGGGTTTTGTCTGCCAGTCTGTTTATAGGAGCCTACAGTTATGAAATTTGGACTTTATAAGAGAGCTTGGACTTTAAAGTGTTGAAATTTTAAACACTGTGGGAGTTTTAAAATTCAGACATTATTTTATACTGTGATATTAATGTTAACCTGAAATTCTACAGCATTTTACAAATAGCCTGAATATTAACAATAAAATAAAGATAGTGACTAGAAGTGATAAGTTTATAAGTAAAAGTTGACTTGGAGTTATGTGTCCTGGTTAGTTTTGCTGTCAAACAGATGCAAGTGAGAAGAGAAAATCCTAATAGATATATAATCAGAAGAAACTATTAACACATACTCATAAATCTCTTAGTTTAACAAAAAAATGAAACATTGTAAAATGCATTGCTTTTCTCATTTTTATAAAACTTTTGAGAGAAGGTAGAGAGGTCATTTATTTACTACATAATAGTAGTGATTTGTGTGACACCTAAAATTCATAGCTGACAGCATAACCTTTCACCAAACACAAGCTATACATCTTGTAATAATACTCATTGACTAAATTCTAATTTAATCCTTGAGAAACTTTGTTCTGCTTAACAATCTGTTCTAACACCTCAAGTCTTTTTTTTCTTACTAGTGCAGTTCTTTTTGGACAGCTGGTCAACACTAACTACTCAACAATTGTTGACCGGGCATATGTAGTAACTTTAACAAGATAGTTAGCTTCAGAAACACAAGTACATAATACATTGGAAATTTTTGAAAACACTATACACTTGCTTAGAGTGCTGACATCTAAACTGAAACTCACAAACATGAATAGGACAAGCATATTCTAGAAAGAAATAACAGTAATGGCAACATTCCAAAACAATGTAGAGAAAAGCCAACAATTAGCATTACTGGAATGTAAACTGTAGAACTAGGAATTATGAGGATGACGAGAGCTCAGACATAAATGGGTTAAACCAAGGCAAAGAGCTTGGAATACATCCCAGACTGTGAAAGATTTAATGGAGTGATTGACATAATCAGATCTGAATTTTATAGTATAAGTCATATTGCAGAGATGATGTTGAGGTGTAAGAATATACATAGAGGCATCTATTGAAAAAGAATTTTATCCATGACAGATATGAGTAATTGATAGTTCCACCTGAAGTAATACTGATGGAAGTAGATGAATGAATACAAGGAAAGTAATAAGAGAGTTTATCGAACTTAAGGAACATAGACAACAGCTGGGCTGTCAGCTCTCTGGAATTAAATCTGAATATAAGTTGGGGTCATTACTAAGCAGGATTCTTAGGGAAAAGATCAGGCTGAATGTAGCTGATAAATATGCACATTTGTGATTGTTATGAGGAAAGAGAATTCAGGCTTTAGAAGAAAAGATATTCAATACAATTAAATATGTAATGTAGGTAGAAAAGAAACAAGAAACTTCTGGGGGGTAGCAATGCAGATTTGGCGTCTCTGTAGATGGATGGTAATTGAATAATGGGAATGATTAAAGTGAATCCTGGGAAATATGATGTTGAAGGAATGAGAGGAAATCACAACATGAGAAAGAACAGTACCATAGGTCCAAGGAGATAAGTGATTGTCAAGGCAAATAGAGTGCCCTTCTTTTTCTGTTCCTATAGCACAATCCACAGAGAGAAATGGTATGACCTCAAAATTTTGTGGTTTACTCCCTACCAATATGCAGGTTATTCTGTTTGGACACTATCTGTCTGATAATTTAATTCATTTCTACTCTGAGGGTATCTATTTGGATGTAGCCCCAAATCCTGCAGATTGACGGTTTCAGTTTCAATACTGACTCCATTGACTCTATTTCAGACATGGTCACCTGTGTGTGGGACAGATGTCCAGAACTGGCCAATTGACATAATACTAGAGTGCCTCTTACCCTCTTATGTTTCAGTTAATGTGCGTGAGTGTCAGAAAGAACTTAGATAAACACATTTCCTGGTTTATAATAAAGGAAATCTCAAAGGATACAATTACAGAGAAGCATAGAACAAGGTATTAGAAAGAAAGGCACTGAGACTCCATTTTCGGTTCCAACATACTACCCTTCACAGAGATACTCATGGTCCATGGTTCAGCTATTTGGAAAGTTTTCAAACCAATTTATTGTTTGCTTGCTTGTTTGGTTTTTTGTTTCTGTTTTTTTTAAATAAATACTTTGTCTCAGTAAAGATTATATTAGTGAAATGTGAAAAAACATAAATGAAGAGTTTGTTTTGTAAAGATGTAAAAACAATACACTAAGAACTTTAGTAACACAGAAAGGAAACATGAAAAAATATACCAGGTTGAATGAAACAGTTGAAATAATTTAAGTACTTATTTAAGGTGTAAATGACAAACGAGAAATAGATATATGTTTTTCCATGAAACAAGAAGATGAAGAAATGTTAATTATAATGAGCTCTGTAAAGAGGGAAAACACAGATGTAGGAGGGAAAAGCATAGCACTTGCTATGTAAACAATTGTGTCAAAAGTTATGATTCTTTGACAAACACACATACAGAGAATTATTTAGAGTTTATTTTTTATCTTATTTATCTTCAGTTATGTGGAATAAAAGTCTACGCTATAGACTATATAGGAGAAGTTGGCCAACATTCTTTCCAAAATAGTCAAGAAATTATAGGATTTAAATTTCCTGGATGGCAAGTATGGTCAATAGACTACAACTGAAGGATGGAGGATTCACAGATTAGATCGCTGTCTAGATAGTGATTAAAGCATTGCACAATGAAATCCAGGCTCTTGAGAGAAACAAATGAAACAGTACAGACTAATTTTTAAAGTGCACTAGGCACAAAATCAAATAAATTAAAGAGTGTAAACTTGTAGTCAAAAAATGCTTACATTTAATTTTTTGACTTATACATCTTGGAACTTAAAATTGAATTAGTCCATGGGATGTTGTCAGTATTAAAAAAAAAGATTAATCCATAGTGTGAAGTGGCACTTCAGTTTACAAATCTTTCAACATGGTGCTGCAACATAGTTGTGTGAGAACTTTGCAAGAGAACACTACTTACCATGATTTTAAAATGACAGATGAAAACAGCTTGAGACCAAGCAAATTCTTATAGCATTCTTATTTATCTCTTCTAAGGATATCCATGTTTTTCCTTTTAATTGCATTTTCTCATTGAAAAGAAATAAAAATATGAAGTCCTCATTTTATTGACCAGGAAACTTTTGAGAGTTTAAGTTTTCATAGTTCTTCTATCCAATGAAGACATGTCAATGAAGGAGTTTCCCCCAATATCCAGATAATCAAGTTTTCAGAGTTCTATGTTCATTTAAAACATACTAGGAAGGAAAGGAATCTGAAATCTGGACAAAGAAAAATATTTATAGCATAAATAAATACTGAAATATAACAAGAAACAGAAGCTCAAATATAAATATATTTTCATGCAAGTCTCTCATAGTTAATAATGCACTCAGATGTAGGCATTAGAACTATTTGAGAAAACTTGACTCATACTATTTATCTTATTTTGAAACTTACCTTTAATTGAAGATATATACTAATATATAACTATTGTACAAAATGTTTGGTCCCATGATGTCCCTTTATCTATACCTTTTATTCATACATACATATACCACATGCTTTGATCATATTTGTCTCCACAATCCCCACTCATCCCTCCTCCTCTTTTCATTAATCCTCTTGCTCATTCCACATAATTTCCCTTTTATTTTCATGTCTTGATTTTGAAAATATTGATTCCATGTGTGAGAGAAAATATAAGGTATTTGTCATTCTAATTTTGGACAAGTTTACTTTACAGATTGATTTCCAGCTACAGAAAGGAACAATTCTGCCAACTATTTATCTGACAGGGGATTAATATCCAGACTATACAAAGATCTTAAAGAATTCTATTTCAAAATATACTCAAAATGATCCAGCAAATAAGTAGGCAAATTAATTGAATAGACATTTTTCAAAAAACAAAACAACAAAATAAAATGTCCAATAACTATTTGAAAAATGTTCAACATTCTATTACATTTCCAGTTAGTCCCAGTCAGAATAGCTGTTATCAAAAATACAAACAGCAAAAGATGGTGGCAAGGATGCTGTATAGGAGGTCAGAAAACAGGCAAGAACCCACATCTAATGTTAGTGATAATGTGAATTTATGCAGACACTTTGGAAACCATGAGGTTTCCTAAACACACACATACACACAAACAGAAATCTAAATGTGGAACTGTTATATAACCCAGCTAGAGCACTCCTAGGTCAGAATCTGAATGTAACCAATTCAGCACAGAGCAGGGGCACCTCTTTATTGATTATTGTACTACTCACAACAGTCAGTTAACGGAACCACTCCACCAATAATAGATAGATGGAGAAAACATGCTGTACACACCCAGTAGAGTTTTATCTTTCACAAATCAAATGTTACTAAAGATCGATAAACCAAAGTAAATATAATCAGCCATGTAATTGTACGATAACACAAATTTTACTTCTAATAAACTAATTTTATTTTACCCAATTTTGTATTAAGGAAAAATATGGAAATTTATGTTAGTTATGGATAATAATTGCCTTGAATTCAGAGAAAATAAATGATATATATTAATGAAATATATATATACATATGTGTTTAGAATATAATATTCTCCTTTCTTGCTATACACAGTAATGAATGGAGATGGGACAAATACTCAAATACTGAGGATCTGCAATTTTGTTCAGTAGTGGCCTTGAATCTTAAACGTTCCCAATTACCTCCTGACACTGCTACAGTGAGGACCAAAGTTCCTTTTGTTAAAAAAAAAAGATTTATTTATTATTATATGTAAGTACATTATAGTTGTCTTCAGACACACCAGAAGAGGACATCAGATCTCAGTACGGATCGTGAACCACCATGTGGTAGCTGGGATTTGAATTCAGGACTTTCAGAATAGTCCAGCGCTCTTTACCGTGGAGCCATCTCTCCAACTCCAGGACCAAAGTTCTAAAGCAAAAACACTTGCAGCATCCACACTGTATTTGACTCATTGTTCTTGACCTGCAGAGGTCACCCACCTTTAGGGGATGGTTCAATTGTTCAACTGAGCACTTGTGTTCTAAAGTTTTGTAGAACTGATGGTTAAAGAAAAAAAAAATTACAATAAAAGAAACAAAAAAAATCCTTTCTAAATGTAAGCATCAGGATTTTGTACATAATTTTCATTTCTATGTGGATCTATTACCTATTTATTTGTCCATCACTCTATATGTTGGAGAATTCAGGGAAATCGACTACTGTATTTTGGATAGTAATCAATGTTGTTAGTTTAAATACTCAACAGCAGTGGGTTTCCCATCTCTCCTAAAGGGAAGAATGAACACAGCTCCCTGTGACACTACCTTGCAGTCTGCCTTCTGCAGAGTGAACGCTTATCATTACTGATTTCAAACTGTGGTTTCAGGTGCTAGTGCTTGGAGCTAATTTGTTTTCGCAAGAAAATAATATTCTAATCATTGTTATGGAGTTTTATGTTTGCTGTAATTGCATTCTTTCCTTGATCAGAGAGAAAGATTAATTCAAAACTTGTTTTAACTGCATTTCATTAAACCGTAACAGAATTTCATTGGATTAAATTTGGTAATTTTCCAATCTAAGTGTGTTTTAGTCTGATGCCAAGACTAATTCAATTTCTTCTCTTCTAGATTCATAGGTTTCATAAAAAGTTCATTTTATGTTAGCTTAGGGCTTTTCTGTCTATGGAGGGATATACCATTTGTCACAAGGGTGCACAGATTTGTTATAAGAAAAAAAAAACCAAAATGATTTGTAAATTTTACAATTGAAATGACTATATTTAGTACACTTAATAATGGCACTTAGGAGACATGAGTGTTTGCACATTTATGCTAATTAGCCAATTTGCTGTTGCTTTCTCTTAATTGCGGAAGGTGGTTTTAGCGCAGAGCTCTGCACATGATTTATAGGACATTAAGACCTTCTTTTTTTATGGGCACTTTCCACAGAAGTAGGACATTTTCTTTTGCTCAAATGCCGTCACAGCACAGAAGGCACAACTGACCACATTTTTTTATTTATTGGCGAGTAGTTTTGCACAACAGATAGAGAGAAGAGAGGAGGATTTTTCCAATGTGTCCTCGCTGCTGGCAAGGAAGCCTAACTATATTAGCACCATCATTCTGGTCACAGCATCGAAAAAGCCCTGAATTTTAATAACTGCCCTACTCAGTGAATTATAGCCCTGCCATGCAGCAATTGTGATTAGCCAGCTTGGGCTACCCTGTCCCTTCGGTGTTCTAATAACACTATTCCGTGTCGGCCTCTGGGCAGCTTGGATGCTGTACAAAGAGGTAACCGGTAATGATGAAGTGCTGTATTTTATTATTTATAGCCTCAATTTGCTGAAGGAGCTTGTTTTGTGTTGGTTCTGAAGGGAAAGTTCAGGTAACTCTAAATGATTTCCATTTTTGTCCTCTGGGTATGGTGCTCAGTTCACTGCACCCTCTAATTTCTAAGATGACTTTAGTTCTCAGATGAAAGTGATTGTGCCAGTACTTGGCAGAAAGCAGCAGTAGAACTAAATGAGAAGCTGAAATGCTGCTTCTGTTGCTGCTAGTAATAATAATAATAATAATAATAATAATTGATAATTATAATAATAATTAATGATAAACACTCTGTGTTCTTAAATGCTTTAAGGCTACCAGAGAATACCTTTGACCCAATTAGTAAACAATTTCATTAATAATTTCAACTTCAACTAAGACTACTGCTGTTTATTATTTTAAAAGAATTACTTTTATCTAGGCTTGTGTTAGTAGTAACATATCTTGTGACCCTTCCTGCCCCTGAGGGATGTCTGTCCATATCAGTCCAGGATGGTAAGGGAGCAGAGACCAAGGACAGGGTGGTTCAGGCGCTTCTGAGGCCCTGTGAGTACATGCGGCAAATAATGACACCGGGCCCAGCTATGAGGAGGCAGATCAGCTTTCCTTGGCGTGTATCCAGGATGGTCAAAGGTCATTGGCTGAAGTTCTATGGTACCAAAAGTCTCATTCCAAAAGAGAGGTGCTCCAGAAATCTCAGGTGCTAGTTGAATGGGTTCTTATCTGGAGGAAGTTGAACCTGTTATGTTAACCAAGGCTATGTGACATTCTGCAGGTAGAGGTGTGTGTGTGGTCTGGGGTATGGGGGTAAAGTCGGGGAGTGAGCTCCCTAGACAAGGTTAGAGAAGGATAAATTCTGCTACTAAAGGGAATCCTCCATTTTATGCCGAGCACAGAATCTGTACAATGGTAGACTTTGACCTTAATTAGAAGGGTTTCCCCATAATATCTGCTTTTTTTTCCTCAATAAAAATTTGAAGAACCGCAGAACGTAGTGTTTCATTCATTTTCCCTATTTCCATCTACCCTTAAGTACATTTACCTATCATGGTATTTCTTAACTAATCAATGTTAATTTTATGTCAGATGTCACTTATATATTGATCTATCTTTACTGTTTATTAGGTTATTAGATGCTGGATGATAGCAATATGGGATGAATATGAGGGGTTTCATATATGAAACTTGTGGCTGATCTACCTCATTGTGTGTGACTCATTATACATCATTGTGGTGAGTAATAAAATAGAGGCGTAGATGTTTTGCCACAGATATAAAGACAGATGGACATGTAAGTCAGCCAGGGGGGGAGAGATGCTTACTTTGTGTGAAGGATAACTCTTTGTCAAGACTGAAGGGACATGGAGGGAGATGCAGATCTACCTTCTTCTAGAGTTCTGTGCTGAACCAAAAGGATGTGTTGCTTACAATGAGGCTGTTGCTGTGGTAGACACTACAGGTGCAAGTGATAAAATGATGTGTGATGGCCAGTAATTTTCAGCAGTCTCCAAATTCAGGAGAATTTAAATGATTTAGTGAGTTGATTCTATCCATATTTGAGATAATTATGATGCTCCCTACTTGCATAACATGCTGTGCCTATGTTGGCATTGGGAAATAAAGCTTTATCTTTTTTCTCATATCTTCTGGGCATTCTTTACTCCAGGATAAATGTGGTTCCCCACATTGTTTTCCAACTGAGAATATCAAGGAAGAAAAATTTGGATTTGGTACTAGAATTTGTTAATTATGATAGTCAAACCAATTATATTAAGAAATGGAGAGGTGTTTCTGAAACTCACTTTTGAGTGTTTTTGTGAGATGTTTGCAGAAACAACTAACTGAGGTGGAAAAGTTAGATTTGATTGTGAATGGCACCATCCCTGGGTCCACAGGGTTCTGGACTGAATAAAACAGGGAAAATGGAAAAGGCAGATGAATTCTAGCATCCCTTTCTCATAGCTCACTGATCCCTTGAGATATTAGAAAACTGACTGTCTGGCATACAGAAACAAACCCTCTTATCTGCCATACCTGACGTGATGGACTGTAATGCCCTCAACATAAGGGTTAAAACACACCGCTTGTTCATTATATTGTTTCCTCAATAGATATTTGACCACATCAACAATGAGAACAGTAACAAGTACAGTAGACAAATAAGCAGCCGTCGCCATAGTAACTCTGTAGTTAATGGTTGATGTTTACTTCTGACACACAGGAATATATGTGTACTCAGCTGCAGTGCATCCTATGAGGATCAAGTCTGTGAAATCACTCTAAATACTCTTTTTCTTTCTTTTCTTTTTTCTTTTTTTTTCATTCTGAGGTCGTATACTAGATTAATATACCTGGGATCAGACACTAGAAAGGCAAGACAACCAGGGTTTAAATGATACTATAACCACTTGTCTAAGAAAATCTTGGCATTAAATCTTAATTAATCCAAAAGGAATTATCTTTCATGTACTTTTTTTTCTTTGTTTGTAATCAGAGCCTCCTTTGAGCATTTGAGCTTAGACTTACTGAGGGGCCACTTCTAAGGTCAGCCGAAGGAGTTAGAAAGACTACAAAAGAGCTCAAGTCAAACGAAATAACTTGCTTGAAATGATAGGAGTCATGTAAATTTATGATGAAATTTCACTAGAATATACCATTAGTGTATATTATTGTATATTCATAAAGATATTATATTAGATATTTCTTTTTAAAAATTTTACATTACTATCTATAGTTGGGTAAAAACTGACTGTAAATGTGATTTTTGAGAGTTGACAATGTTAGTATCAGGGGAAACAGAATTTAATGATAGGTGGAAAGTTAAATCTGTAAAAGCAATTAAGGCAGGATTAACTAACATACACTAACTAGAATATGCAACATACATACATTTCAAGGAATATAGACCTGGTTTGTGTCAAGTACAATTATTCATATTTTGTAATAAAATATATTATAGATGAAAACTATAAAGAAAATAAAATGTCACAATCAGGAAAAGAACTTCAGATTTGTACATTTCATCCTCCTTGTTGTTATTCTTATTTTTCTGTATGCTTCATTCAGTGGGATGAAATCTACCCCATTTAAATATAAGGCTGAAAAGCAATAAATATTATATTAACACTAAATGCCAAATGAGCCACTTTTATAAACATAATATGCATGGAGTGGACAGGACATCCTAATCTCAGTGTTCACTCCAAAATGCATGTGTAATCTAATTCATTTTATACAATTTAAAGTTTCTTTCAAAAATGCATTTATGGCTGTCATACCATAGACCAACCTTGATTTACCAACTTATCTCCAGACACCACACTGCAAAATGAATAGACCTTTCAAAGAGATCACAAGTGAATAGAGATTACAAAAATTGATTGATAGACAACATAGTCTGCTGGCCCTTACTACTGAATCCCATCTGTTTGGATGGCACCAGGCCTGCTAGGGAGGTCACTCTGTGTGCATAGAAGTTTGTCTTTGGATAATAAACTAAATTTTGATCTTTTCTGTCCAATGTCTGAGACATGCTAAAGGCCTCTTTATAAAAATGAATAAAATTGATTTGTTGATGATAGCCACATATAAACTTTCTATTTAAGTTAGAATTTATTTTGCTTGACAATCTGTATGAGGATTTAGTAACGGGTAGAGTATGCACACATTAGTAAGAACAATAGGAAAAATTCTACAGAATCCTTCATAGACAAAGGGACAAGAAAAGCCGACAAGTGATGATACTTCTTTAGAAGGGTTATATACATGTACATGGTAGTGCTGAGGGAATGCAAGTCCAGAGTGATTACCCCTTCCGGTGAAAGCTAGAAGGATTTCACAAAGGAAGCAGACATTAAAGCATTTGTTGAAATGGGCGAAGGAGTGGCTAGGAACATTTCAGGGCTGGAGAAAGCACTTCAGTTCAAAGCTGACCATGCAGAACAAGATTCATAATTCAAAACAGATATTCAGGTGTCAGGGTTGAAATGGCCAGCACATTTAAGATTTAAAGGTTGGGTGTCAGGGAGGAAGTAGTTGATGCTAACAAAAGGGGCAAACTCAAAACATATTTAGAGGGCCATAAAGCATTACAGAAGGACAGGTACAGTTTTCTAAGAACTAAAACAAAAGTGATTATCAAAGATTTTTGGAAAAAAAAATATTGTCTGCTGTTAGTAGAGAAGACAGACCTAGAAAGGGAGGAGGTGCTGCAATGACTGCTAAGTAGAATCCACTTCCAACAGTAAGCACTGGACTCCACCCTGAGTAAACAAATCATCCAAGAAAACTGCTTGTAGGCGGTCATGAGTTCATATGCAAGTATAGCTTTAAGACAATTACCAAACTCTGAGCTCTAACTTGCAAAGATTTTCACTCGCCCTTTTCTGTGTAGTTCATTCTGTAATGGTCCAGAACGACAACAACAGCAACAACAACAATAACAACAACAGCAACCACAGTATAACTTAGCTATGAGACCAATGAGGGCCTTCAAAATGTGACCTAAACATTAGTTGCTGGCTGTGTATAAATGGAGAGAGAAAGAAAACCCACTGAGTTGAATAGGATTTGGTAACTCAAGTACAACACAACAAAGAACAAAGAAGCAATTGCTGGAACTTGTCTAAGAAGTTACAAAAGGTTGCTTGTTGTGACATTTATATTGACCCATAGCAGAAAACACCATTTGGTTATCTTCAGATTGTATCATCTTCAGAAAACACTTGTCTTGTGTGATTATATAAATTCCTAGATTACATTTCCAGTTACAGGTTGACATTTTTTGTGACCAACTTTATTGTTCACGAAAAAGAAAATGCCTAACAATGATCCACACTGGGGCTGAGCATGAAGCAGTTGAGAGCACTGGCTGCTCTTCCTCATCATCTAGGTTTGAGGATCAGCACCCAGTCCACAGCTTACAACCATTGGTAACTCTTGATCCAGATGGCCTGATGTCCAATTCCAGCATCTACAGGCACTGTATGTAGGGTCGGGTCCCTTCAAGTGTCAGGATCAGAGTGAAACAGTCTGGGTATGGTAAGAATGAAATTCCAGTTCAGCTTTACTTAATTAGCTGGTGTTGGGTCAAAACTTCTGAAGTCTAACACTGAGAGGTTTATTTTGTACACATTTAAACATAATGAAACTTGGAGGGGGTGTTTCTGTTTGACAGTCATTACATTGATTTAGGCATGACAAGGTAGAAACTTCTTTGTAAAGTATGTATCGTTGTTAAAGCCTGTGTGACTTTTCCATGAGTTCTATTGACTTAGAAACAGTGCTGAGGATAAGGGCCTAGGGAGGAAGGGTTTGTAATAAGCATATTAACAAAGCTGGCTTGAAAAGTACATGGGACCTCTTTCATGGGATGGCTTCTATTGACTAAGAATGGGTAGGATACAGGAGAATTCAGAGAGGGCTAGCTTTACAGACTAGCAAAGAGAAACAGGTATTGGAACATCTATTCCAAGTCTTTTAGATGGAAAATAAGCTTGCATTGAAGCACAAAGTCTAAATGTTTAACAATTCTGGTTTCTCTGGTTGTAGCTGTAAGCACATAGACCATGGACCTTGTACGTCTTTTACAGCTTCACACACAAGTAACACAAACATTGGGCAAAACACCCATATGCTTAAATAAAAATAAACAAATCTATAAAAACAATCCATGAGACATTAGTTGCCATGGCCACTATACAACTCTTACCACATTCAATTGTGTGTATTTGCTCTTACTGCAACTCAGTTGGCTTTTATTTAGTGATATTATAATGCAGGTTTTAACAAGGACATTAAGAGTTGGAAAGAAGTACTTGGAAAGTTAGTGGCTCTACATATTGGACATCCTGATTTGCATTTATAGGTATGCGTATTTCTAGTGAGACAGTGCATTTTCTGCCTCTATAGCCCTTGACAACAGAGATTGTAAAGATGACCAGTGAGACAAAAGGGGGGGGGTGTGTTAGACACTTCCTACAAGTGCTTGTATATTATATTTTAAACATATAAACACAGTGACTATACACAATTAGGCAGAGAGAGAGAGAGAGAGATAGAGAGAGAGAAAGAGAGAGAGAGAGAGAGAGACAGAGACAGAGAGACAGAGAGACAGAGAGAGACAGAGAGAGAGACAGAGACAGAGAGAGAGAGAGACAGAGAGTTTCAGTTGGAGTTCTCCATCAGGTTCCTCCACTCAGAGCTCAGATAAAGGATCTGTAAGAACTGTGGGTGCCAGAAGGGTCAAGGACACCAGGGAAACACAGCCCACCTGACTTGTCTAAGCAGAGACAGAAGAAGCAGTCAGGGAGGCCACATGGCTCTATGCTAGCTATTCCGCATGTATGATTGTTGGGTTGGTATTTTGGAGAGGACGAGTCTCCTAAGAATGGGAATGGTGATGTTTCTGACTCTTTTGCCTCCTTTAAGTCTCTTTTCCTCACATTGTGGTGCTTTACCCAGTATGATGTAAGGGTCTCTGCTTAGTCTTGTTTATCTTGTGCTATGTTCAGTTGGTATAAAAGGGATGCCTGCTGGTATTTGTTGGTTTATTTGTTTGTTTGAGAGGGGAGGTTTGTGGCAGTGGAGGGTAGAGGAGAGTGGATCTGGAAAGGTGGGGTGGGGTCAAACTAGGAGAAGTGCAGGGAGAGGAAGCTGAGGTTGGATGTATTATATGAGACAAGAATAAATTTTTAAAAATTTAAAAAGGAAAATTTTGTTGATAATGTGTAAAAGAAAGCAAAATTGGGTAAGAAGCATCATCCTCTCTCACAGAAAGTGCATCTTCCTCAGTTAAACAACCATTCTCCTACTCCATCTCACATAGCCCTCCATGCTCTCCTCTAGGTACCCAGCTCCAAGAAATGGCCACATTTATTTGTTTGATTACTTGTTGTTTGTCCAAAATTTCATCAGGAAAGAAGCTTGTTCAAAAGTGTTCTCAGCAGGCAGCCTTCTACCTGATGTTGTTAACAAGAAAATATTCACCAAATGGAAAAGGAATAGAAGTATAATTTAAACACAAGAAGAAAGGCAGTGCCTGGATGGAGCTGCTTTCTCGAGTGGTGGTTTTATTCCAGAAAACATTTAGAGAGAAACTTTTCATTTGTCTTCAGTTATCTTTCAAGTGTTTAAAGAAAGGAGAAAGAACCCTACCAGTTGCCTAGAGAAAAAGAAAATATGGATTTTCCTTGTTAACATTAAATTAAAACATAACAAAGACCAGCAGGAAATGCTGTATCAGAACAGAGATAGCAGAAGTATTTTCTAAGTGAAATTGCTCTGTCATTTGAAGACCTCTGACAGATGGTGGCATAAATCATTCTTATAGCAGTCTTAGCTAGGAAATTTAATATAAACCTTTGTTGGAAATCAGTAAAATTCCAGACGCAAGACCATAGTCTCCGGGGAACAATTAAGAGCTGCACTGAAACCGCAGAAACTTTAGCATACATAACCCATAATATTCACTCCTAAGGCCTACTCAAGGAGGAAATGTCACTAACTATATACTCAATCACAAAGTTGTTTTTTTTTTCTTATATCATCTGAGAGTAGGAACTGTTACATATTTTAAGGTCAATCAAACTGTTTGGCTTCTGGCCAATGTACCACTGGTCCCCTGTTGTGCCTTTGGAAGGATTTTACATGTTGACAGTGAAAATAGCCAGCCAGCAAGCTCCTACCATCTCACTTTTCATTTCTTCCATTTAGCAGATTTCTTTATTCTTTCAATGTTGTATCTGTGTCACATCCTTCTGTCTCATCATGGTGATGTTTGCTTTAACTCTTATCCTTGTGGGTCTTGAATGTTTCAGGTACTTAATTTCTGAGCCAGTTTCCTTCTGATAATTTCACTGTTACCCATTGACAAAGTAATCACCATTACTTTCACAATCTTCCAGGTTTTTAACCAACTATTTTTAACGTTGATTTTCTGTGTTTGGCTATTTTGTCCAAATGCATGTCCTTGTAACGCATGCAGGCAGTGACCATGGCGGTCAGAAGAGGGCAATGGATTCCCTGGGACAGGCAGTTGTGAACCAACACGTGGAGTGTCTGGTATTGAACTTTTGTCCTCTGCAAGAACAGTCAGTGCTTTTGGTCTATCAACTGTATCTCCAGCCCACTTTCAAAACTTTATTTGATATTGATACTCTTTCACCATCAATGGTATTTCTGTATTTCTGTGTTTGTGTCTATCTGTCTGTCTGTCTGTGTCTGCCTGCTTATGTGTATGTGCTTATGTGTGCCTGTGTGTGTCTATGTGTACATAAATCTTTTTGTATGTATGTCTGTGTGTCTGTGTGTGTTTGTTCACGTGTGTGTGTGTGTGTGTGTGTGTGTGTGTGTGTGTGTGGTGTATGTCTGTGTGTGTTTAGGTGTATGGAAGCTAAAGGACTTCCTCCAGTGCTGCCCACTTTACTTTTCAGATAGACAGTCAGACAGACAAAGGATTTAACTGTTTTGCAACTTTGCCAAGAAGATTAGGCTGGCTGACCAACAATCCCCACACCAGATAGAATTACAAATTTCATCTCCATGTCTAGTTTTGTCAAGGGTGTTCTCAGCTTCAAAAGCATGTTCTCATGTTTGTGATACAGACCCCTTGCTGACAGAACTATTTTCACGGCACAATTCGATTATGTATTTTTTTTTCCTTTTCCATTAATACTCAGTTGTGGAAATCCTATAGGTGTCGGTGACTATGAGTATTTTTTATGCCTTCATACCATGGAGTCCGATCATTGAATATTAGATTTGATATTTCTTTTCATAGCAAATATAGGGGTCCTCAATATTCAATGGAATAACAGGAGCAAACTGTTTCTGATCTTCAAATTTTCAACACACATAATTTTGAAATCATCAACTGAAGACACTGAATCATGTTCTTTTTTAAACTGTCATCTTTCAGAACCACACAAAAATTATTAAAATGGCTAAAAAATATATTGCATTGCATAATTATGGGAAACACATTTGTGACCTGCCTCAAGTTAATAACATCATAACAAACTTAACCAAGGTGATTTTCTAAATTAGTTATAAAATGTATGGTTTTCACCTAAAGCAAGAGCATTTGACTCAACTTTCATAAAATCAGAGATTTGGGAAGTTGAGAGAGTTCTGCTTCTAATTTCTTAGATGAAGAAAAATGAGACCCAACAAGACTGTGTCTTAACAAAGTCATACAATTTTTCCTCTCATACCTAAATTAATATTACTAGAAATTTTGAGATTCAGTATATCTTTTCCATGACTGGCCTTATCCTAAAACCGTGTGTATAAACCAATAATAGCCAACCCTGAATAGTGGTGTGATCGTCATGCTAAAATGCTGGTCCATGTGCCACAGAAGGGAGAGGGAAAGAGAAATGTGTGCTGAGGTTTCCTTCATGAGCTTGCATCCTTGCTGTTGGCAGTGTTGTAAGTGCTTCTACACTATCTGTTGATTCCCAGACAGACATGACATTCACATACTAAGACAATGATGTAAGAAGTGGGAGCCCGAGGTTTAGTCAGCTTCCCATTTCCTGTCCTGGAAGTTGTGGGCTATATTGTCATAAACACGCGGATTGAGGAAAGGCAGTTGTTTCTTCTGCTGATAAAAATATTTCTGTATTTAGACTTTTTGTTAGGTATGTCTGTGCTCTTCTGTGTTTTTTTTTTACAAAGTCTTATTTGCTTTAATGGGACAAGCATACACTAGGCAATTGAAAACAGAAAACAATTTAAAAATATACATTGTATATTGTCAAGGAGCTTGTAGCTAGAGAGGTGGGGACAGATAGAAAGGATTAATTGCACATGCTCTTCTAATATGTTAGATGATGGCAAGCCTATGATGCAATGGGACAGGAAGAGGGACAGCTCAGCCACAAAGGCAAGAAGACTTTCCTGGAGCAACTCTTCTGGGCTATCTCTTAGGATTCCTCAAAATTACCTTTCTAAAGTTAAGCAAAAAACCTATACCAGAGTGATCATCAGAGACCCACAGACCTTTTCTAAGACCTTAGATTATATTAGATTTATGTAAGAGATACTTTGTAACTAAATTGATTTTGTAGCTAAATTTATCTTATGATAACCAACAAGTTATCAAATGAATAGACTGAGCTTTCCAGCAATGTAGATTTCCCATCCCCATTGTTTTCTTCTTATTTATGGGTATTTTGTTGTTGTTTGAAATGGAACAGGCTTTCATTATGTAGCCGTAGCTGGTCACAAAATCCTGCCTTGGGTTTGGGAGAACTAGCATTTTAGGTGTGCATACCTCTGTTCTTCTATTTCTGAGTTATACCACATTTAATCCAAGATGAATGAAGTTTCTCCATGTGTGACTGTATCATGAAAGGTTGCATGCGTTCTCCCTGCAGCAGCAGGGGAGGGAGGCAAAGATTTTCCTGAGAAACTTTTACAGAATACTATAGAAGATATTTTTATCACCTTCCCCCATAGATCAGAACACAGACATCTATACCCTTTCAAAAGAAATATTTTTTCACTTTATTTCATTTTATCTTACATATAGGAAATGCAATATGAGGGCATTGCATTATGGTTCCCAATAATAACTAAGGGGTAACACTTTTTGAAAATTGGTGAACTGTGGCCAACACACTTTCATAGAGATTACTTTCACTCGTTCAACTTACACATGGAGATCTTTACTTGTAGGATTCTAGAAAAATCACTTGTGTGGTCAAGGCAAATGCTATGCCATTGATTAGTATCAAGTGTCAATTTTAGAGATGTTCAAATATAAAGATCAGCCAGTCAAATTCTACTTTTGGATACTCCTGTCAGCTCAATGAATGAAGTATCCTGACATAAAACTATTTGCAAATTGTGTTTAGTACCACATAGGAAAGATACTTGAGTATTCAGATATAATAACTGAGTATATCCAATTATTATTTCAGAGTAAATCCAGAGAGATAACTGAGTATATCCAGCAATGTCTTTAAGATACTTGTAATTTTTTATGAAGACGCTGTGATAGATATTAATGAATAGCAGTGTTGGACAGCTAAATTACAACATAGAAAACTTTAGAAGAAGAAAGGTAGCTGTGGGAGGTGTGAGAAAGTTCCGAATAAAAAGATGCTAGTCCAGAGAGGCAAGTAACCCTATTAAAAAATGGGGTACAGAGCTACACAAAGAGTTCTCACCTGAAGAATATCTAATGGCTGAGAAGCACCTAAAGAGATGTTCATCATCCTTAGTCATTAGGGAAATGCAAATCAAAACAACCCTGAGATTCCATCTCACACCAGTCAGGATGGCTAAGATCAAAAACACAGGAGACAGCAATTGTTGGCGAGGATGTGGAGAAAGAGGAACACTCCTCCACTGCTGGTGGAATTGCAGGCTGGTACAACCACTCTGGAAAGCAGTCTGGCGGCTCCTCAGAAAACTGGGCATGACACTTCCGGAGGATCCGGCTATACCACTCCTGGGCATATACCCAGAGACTTTACCTGCATGCAATAAGGACACATGCTCCACTATATTCATAGCAGCCTTATTTATAATAGCCAGAAGCTGGAAAGAACCCAGATGTCCCTCAACGGAGGAATGGATTCAGAAGATGTGGTATATTTACACAATGGAATACTACTCTGCAATTAAAAACAATGAATTCACGAAATTCCTAGGCAAATGGTCAGAACTTGAAAATATCATCCTTAGTGAGGTAACCCAATCACAAAAGATCACACATGGTATGCAGTCACTGATAAGGGGATATTGACCCAGAATCTCAGAATACCCTAGACACAATCAGCATATCAATAGATTTCTAAAAAGATGGAAGGAGAGACCCCTGGTCCTGGAAAGACTGGATGTAGGGGAACGCCAGGACAGAGTAATGAGAGGGGGTTGAACGGAGAAAAGAGGGAGGGAAGGGGGCTTATGGTACTTTCGGGGAGGGAGGAAACGGGAAAGGGGAAGTGATTTGGAATGTAAATTAAAAAAATAAAATAAAAAAAAAAGATGCTAGTCGAAAGATTGAATTTTGAAGGGTAGAGTAAGCTTTTAAGAGAACTGGGAAAGAAAACATAGCATGCTGTAAAGACAGGTCTACTGTGCCAGCTTTGTAAGTTCTACATGCTTGCTGTAAGAGGTTCAGTAGCTTTATAAGATGGAATGAGGAGGGTAAAAGGATACTGACTTTACCAGGAAGGGAATATTGGAAATCTCCATTGTAGCTATAAAGAAGCCAAGGCTATGCACATCTGTTCCTAGCCCAGTGCTCTCTCTGTTCTAACTATGTGCATAGGCAGTGACTTTTGGGAGATAACACTGCTATGCAAGCTGAGATTGTTCTTTCTCCATAGCAACTGTAGCTTCAAACATAATGCAAGCAAACAATATAAACATGGTTTAAATAACTTCTTTTGTTAAATATTTATTTCTTTTGTAAGCATGTGAGTTTACCTGAATATATGTATGTGATTCAAATAGGAGCAGGTGCCTGTGGAAGACAGAAGTGGATCTTGAATTCTGTAAAACTAGAATTTCATGCTGTTCACCACCTGGTGTGGGTTCTAGGAACCAATTCTGAGTCAGTTACAAAAGAGGAAAGTGCTAATAACTGCTGACAACTCTCCAGCTCCCAAACAACTACTACCACTACTACTACTATTACTACTACTACTACTACTACTGCTGCTGCTGCTCCTACTCCTACTACTATTTCTTCTTCTTCTTCTTCTTCTTCTTCTTCTTCTTCTTCTTCTTCTTCTTCTTCTTCTTCTTCTTCTTCTTCCTCTCCTTCTGTTGTCCATTTCCTTCTCTTTGTCCTCCTCCTCTTCCTCCTCCTTCTCATCTTCCTTCTCCTCTTCCTCCTCTTTTTTTCAGTCAAGAAGGACTGAGTGAATTATAACTTACAGCATTTGCAGAAATTTTAGAAAAGTCTAAGGATCAAGGATCTACTCACGGAGTAGCATGTAGTAGGGTGTAACATGGAGTTGGGTGAGTGTAACATGGATTAAGGTGGTTGTACCATGGAGTAGGGTAGGTGTACCATGAAGTAAGGTGGTTGTACCACAGAGTAGGGTGGGTATACCATGGAGTAGAGTAGGCATATCATGGAGTAGGATGGTCTACCATGGAACACCTGGGTGTAGCATGAATAGGGGGGGTGTACCATGGAGTAGGGTGGGTGTTCACTGAACTCTCAGATTGGAATTTTGAAACTAACATTTGCTTGGTTAATGAAAGAGTTTTATTTTGGTATGACTTTTAAATTTCTTTTAAAATTAGTTGCTTCTAGTATTTTAGATTATAATATAATTCCATAAATTTTTCCTCCCTTTCCTCTTTCAAATCTTCCCATATATATCTCATAATTTTCTTTCAAATCTATGGCCCAGTTTTTCATTAATTGTTGAACATTTGTATATGCCTATACATATATATTCCAAAATACATAAACACAACCCAGTCCTATGACTTGGGTTATTGTCAGATTTGTCTAAACAAAACTATGCCCATGAAAGTCTGCTCCTATCCATGCTGTGTTACATTGGCTTGTAACACTGGTGTCTGCTAGGCTCAGAAGGGAAATGCAGTGGAAGGCAAGACAAAGAAAACTTTGTAAATGCAGTTCTCTTTCATCCATAATTAATCTGGTTCTTACTTAATAGATTCATGGAAATAAAGACAATATAAGTGTGTTAATACATGGCCAGAAAAAGTTGTATTGTTAAAAGCTTTTAAATATTCTTTCAATACATATATCCAGATCAGTGATCATGTGTTCAGAGCTATTGTCAGTATGAAACTCAAAGAACAAACTGTTCTCTTTAGAAAAGAAGAAATGGAGGCCCAGTGCTAGAGGAAAGGTCGACACATAAGAGAATAGAGCATGAATAACATAGCTATAAGTTGGAATAATAATATGGAGATTTCCAACAGGGTTACTATGACAGGCATGGCAGCTGGCACAGTTTAGATGAGCTTGTCAATTGATCTACATGTCATCCTGCCATCTTAAGAGCACCAATTTTAAATTATATAGATCTAAGAGACGTATTCAAAATCTAACACACACCCATGAACAGGCAAATACGTGCACAACCACACACAGACACACACAGACACAGAAACACACACACACACACATTGCCTTCCTTTCAGTTTTGACACATAGGATGATATGATGCTTGGTCTTAGATGACCTTGGTTGGATAAAACATCTAATAAATCAGTTATAGCGAGTTCATTATGTTGCTAGTTATAGATCTATAACTCAGACCACTCTGCCTCCTTCTTTGCTCAAAACTTGTTAAGTAATTTAGCTTGATAAGGTAAACTTTTGAAAAGTTGGGACAACAATGTAGGCAGGCCCAGATTGCTATGATCCATGCCAAGGATTTCAATCTATGGGATAATTTTTTCTTAGTAGAAGAATAAACTCTTGGTGACAGTTATTTAAATAATCAGTTTGCTATTCAAACTGTTCTCTGTGCTGCATTGCATAGTTGCTGCACATTTTTACCTATTTTTTAACCAGATGATAATTTATATATGGCTCATTAAGTGGAGAACATACTTCTATCTGTACAAGTTTAATTTAAAAACTAAACAAGGGAATGTCTAGGAGATGCCTGAAGTTAACCCTTCCTTGATTTAAGCAGATGTTACACAATGGGGTTATAAAAAATCAATAGAATCAATTTATAGTTACGATATAGTACAGTAGGGTAGATTCTCAGTAAAGCAGTTAGGCAGTGTTAAAAAACTTAGCCCGTATTTTGAGTGGAGATTCAACTATGATCAACATTGTACAACATTTGTTTTGAAGGAGGCCTTAATATTAGTCTTCAAAATAGATACCTCACCAAACATGTTCATTCCTGACCTGTATCTAGGTTACCTCCATCTGACACATACCAGATTAGTTCTTAAGTTTATCAAATTATTGAACAGCTAAAATTAATTTAGAACATTCTTTGAAATACAGTTGAGCCCACTGAGGTCCAATATTTCCATTATTGAAAAGGTAATATTAGATTTGATGGGAAAGACATTTGTTTTTACTTTTCAAATGAGAGTCATTTCCTGTTGTGATGGTTTGTATATACTTGGTCCAGGGAATGGCACTGTTAGGAGGTGAAGCCTTGTTGGAGTAGATATGTCACTGTGTGCACGTGCTTTAATATCCTCGTCCTAGCTGCCTGGAAGTCAGTCTTCTCTAGTGGGCTTCAGATGAAAATGAAGAGCTCTCAGCACCATGCCTGCCTGGACACTGCCATGCTCCTGCCTTGATGATCATAGACTGAACCTCTGAACCTGTAAGTCAGCCCTAATTAAATGTTGTCCTAATAAGAGTTGCTTCGGTCATGGTGTCTGTTCATAGCAGCAAAACCCTAAGATAACTGTTGCATGCTATAGTTTTTGTGAAATTATAAGCTGAGGACCTCTTGGCAACTGGGGGCTGTTCAGAGAAGGAGAGTCAGCTTTTATGAGGACATCACCTGTGAGAAGCTACCCGCATTGTAGTGTATGATCTCATACCCGTTCATGTACTAGCAGTGCTAATTAGACTCCTTGGTTGAAAAGTCAAGCAAACAAAGAAACCATGAGATTCAGATAGAATAATTTGGGGAAGAAGAGGAGAGGAACTGGAAATGAGGGAATGGAGAGTAGGTTTAATCAAAGCATATAACACTTATGTATGAAATTAATAAACAAAGTTTTATAAAATTAAGTAGCAGTATACTCTGTTAAAAACTGAGGAATCATATTCTTTGTTGAGTCTAAGAGAAGGAACTTTGGAAAAGTAAGTAAAATTATGTCTTTGAAGTTAAATTACAAAATCTGTCACTATTAATTTCTTGGAGATAGAAAGTGACATGGCAAAAGTCATCTCAGAGTCAATACGCCTCTATTCACTATGTCTCTACTGTAAACCTAGTCTCATTTTGTAAAAATCTTCTAGGCAAGTCTGCAACCCTTTAAAACTAATTTTTAATTAAAAAAATTGAAGAAATCTGACCTTAGCCCTCATGTAAGTATTATTCTTGACAGGAGCAAAGGGCTGTGATAATGTGCACGCTGAAGCATATATTTTTCTCAGAGCATCTAAAAATCTCTTCTTTTATAATACAATGTGTTGCTGATGTTAAAATTCCCCAAGCCACATTTTCTCCTGCTTTTTCTTAAGCATAAGTACATGACATACGGTTAACTGATTTCCCCTAGGGAGTTATAAAATAAATACAGAAGAGTGAACATTACTATTAAATTCTACACTATTTCAGGAACTATGCTAAGTATTTTATATGTTTTCATATGTGATCCACACAGCAGCCTCATGAAAGAGAACCTGTTATTCTTCTTGTCTTATAGGTGCAGAACCATGCCCAGAAGGGTTAAGTAGTTTACCCTAATTCATACAGCTTACAGGTACTGCCAAAAACTGAATTTCAGAGTTAAAGTGTGTAATTATTATGTGATACTGACCTTGGAAAGAATGACAAACAAAACCAACATTTTGTCATATAGAACTTAATGATACATTGTTGCTACTAACAAATAAGATACTCATATAGTGATTTTGAGCAGGAGGAAATTCATCAAAATGGGTAAGCATTTATTATAAAGTCTTTGTTTTTACTTCTAAAAATTACTTTCCAAAATGCCCACCACAAAGATACTGAATATGAAGAAACAGTACACTCTGTCCCTGGTGAAAAATAAATCACCAAGGAATTGAGCAACAATCAATTTTTCACTGGACACTAATCAAGCAGATAGAAAGAGAGTCATGGTAAGCAATTAACTTAATTAAATCTGTGAGGGAGGAGAGTTAGTTCAGGAGGGTGTATACATCTCACAATGACAAGAACCAGGCATGTCAACAGTATGAAATGTGCATCCCTTTAACAATGATGGATGCAAATGCAGAAGGTGTTCTGCTTGCCTCTGTTAAGTGTGACAGCCCTACTTCATGTCATAAAAAGACAAGAGACTTCTTTTTGGAAACTAGTCCTCAGTCCTATAGTTCTCATTAATATACTTTCAGGTGTTTGGTGATCCATGTCTTGGAAAACTCTCTTGAGGCAACTCTGAAAGTTATCTAGATACCAGGCAGTGCCTCCTGAGGGAAATGCATGCATGTGGATGGGTGGGGCTTCTTATTAAGAAAAGAAGGGCCAGAGATGAGGCCTCGGCTTGTGGAGTATACATAGTATGATAAGAGCTCTGGGTTTGATCCCTCGAACTAAATAAAACATATTAAAAGAAAAAGAAAAGAAAAAAAAACAAATAACTAAAGCTCCATTCCCTATAATGCAGAACTCCATTTATCTACAGCACTATCCTTTATGCAGACTATTACATATCTTTTGGTTTTTTTTTATTACATATCTTTTTTTTTGAGAGGACAATAAAGCAAGGCTAATAGTAGGACCTCTGAGGCTGGATGTGGTGGCTCACATCTCAGTACTTGAGAGATCTAGGTGGCAAACTGCAGTAAAGTTTGAGATCAGTATGGGAGTGGGGTGATTTCCGGAATTTCCTGGACTACGATGTGAAATCCTCCATAGGAAGGTCTCCAAAAGAGAAGAAGAGGAGGAAAAGAAGAGAAGGAAGAGGAGAAGAAGGGGAGGAGGAGAGGGAGGAAGGTGTAAGAGGAGGAAGAGAAGGAGGAGGAAGAAGAAGAAGAAGAAGAAGAGGAGGAGGAGGAAGAAGAAGAGGAGGAGGAGGAGGAGGAAGAGGAAGATGAAGGCTGTGAACCTGATTCCTAATTCCTGACAATCTGAACTGGATTCCTCCATCCAGTGGTGGTTGGGGGAAAGAAACATCCCCCACATGGTCCTCTGCTCTCCCACACATGCATGTATACATATACATGTACATATCCAAGTAAAGTGATGTCATTTTTAAAATAATATATACTCTGAGATCAGAGTGTCAGAATTAAAATTTCATGTCAAAACCCAAGAGAAATGAATAAGTTTGTAAAATGCATAAACTCTGTGGTCCCTGGAGAAAAACAAATCACCAAGGGATTGGGCAACATATGTAAATATGGATAGATGATAAGTAGATAAATGAAATATAGATAGACAGACAAACTGGCAAATGGACAGATGACTAATAGATAGAGATAGATAGATAGATAGATAGATAGATAGATAGATAGATAGATAGATAGATAGATAGATAGATGATAGATAGATAGACGGATGGATGGATGGATGGATGGATAGATAGATAGATGGATAGATAGATGGGTGGGTAGGCAGATGGATAGATAGATAGATAGATAGATAGATAGATAGATAGATAGATAGATAGATAGATAGATAGATAGATAGATAGATAGATAGATAGATAGGCAGATAGGCAGATGGATGGATAGATAGATAGATAGATAGATAGATAGATAGATAGATAGATAGATAGATAGATAGATAGATAGATAGATAGGCAGATGGATGGATAGATAGATAGATAGATAGATAGATAGATAGATAGATAGATAGATAGATAGATAGATAGTTAGATAGATAGATAGATAGATAGATAGATAGATAGATAGATAGATAGATAGATAGATAGATAGGCAGATGGATAGATAGATAGATAGATAGATAGATAGATAGATAGATAGATAGATAGATAGATAGATAGATAGATAGATAGATAGAGACAGCCCACATAATACTGAAGACTGTGTAGCAAAGAGTAAAGACTGTGAGAGAGTCATGCACTATTTTCACAGTGATTTCTATTTTTAGCAAGTGCTTCCTCATGTGTACTTTAATATTTTGCATCAGTGCATGAAATCTGCTATTCATCTTATTGTGTTCTTTATGCTTAGAATAAGGTTACAAAAATATCTGTTGATTATGCTAATGCCTTAGAATGCAAACATATGTGGTCATATGTTTCAGGCTTGGCAGCTGAAAATGTACCTTAATATCTTTAATAATTTATCCATTCCTTATCTTGATTTGTTTTGGTTGAGTGTTTGCTGAAAGTCCTACAAAAACGTCAAGTCAAGGCCATTGTCTCCTTACCCAGACATAAATTAACTTTATATGAGAAGACAGAGTTAGGATAGAGGAAACAAAGAGGCATTCAGTAAAAGGAATAAGCAATTCAAAGACTTTGTCTATGTCTAAAGCTATTCTATTAATGAACAATTTTTATTTTTGTATAATCATCACAGTGAGAGATACATGGCTTAAACTCAATTTATGTTAAAAGTCATTACATTTGATTCACTGTATGAGAAGAAGTTGGGTTGATAATGAGATCTTTGATTATATATATATATATATATATATATATATATATATATATATATATATATATATATATATATATATATATATACACTGGCCACTGCTGAGTAATTGTATTGGAGTCTCTGTCTCCATTTCAGGCTAGTCTTCATTGTTTGCTACACTTACTTTCAGTGACAACCCTACAATTTCTTAGCAAATAGATGATCTAAAGGAAGGAGAGATCCATTACATTCTCATTCAGAATCCAGAAGCTAAGTACAGGTTAATTTACAGCACAGAATCTTTATTTTAATTACATAGTATATGAGACTCTACACAATCTCATTTGCCTAAACCAGGGAAAGCCAAGAGGAATGTGACTAACACAGCTGTCTACATTGGCCATCAACTACACACAGTGTCCTAGCCCAGGGCTCATTTGGAAGAGATCTGAAAATGTGTCATTTCTGTATGTAATCGTTTCATTTATTTGTGCACCTGCAGTTTTCTTCCTGGAGTATTGTAAGGGGAATCCATAGGATCTCTTAAACTAGCTGTAACTGGGGAAGGAATGGCAGTACTGTACAGAAGGCATGGACTTAACATGCTCCTGTCTCTCAGCTATAAAGATGGCCAGATATTCTTGAGAGAATCTGCCCTGGGCCAGAAATACAAAAATGCAGCATTCTACTTTTAATTGAGTGCTTCTAGCAAGAAACTAGCTGGTAAGTGGAAGACTTATGCAAGCTCAAGAGACTTCATGGATGCTCCAAATTCATTGACAGACATTGCTCTTTTCCTTCTTTCTTTCTTTCTTTCTTTCTTTCTTTCTTTCTTTCTTTCTTTCTTTCTTTCTTTCTTTCTTTCTTTCTTTCTTTCTTTCTTTCTTTTTCTTCTTCTTCTTCTTCTTCTTCTTCTTCTTCTTCTTCTTCTTCTTCTTCTTCTTCTTCTTCTTCTTCTTCTTCTTCTTCTTCTTCTCTTCCTTTTTTGCTTCTCATATAAACCTACAGAAAATGCTACATGAATGTTTGTATAGCAGAGTAGATTAGAATGCTTGTTGCTAAATTATATTCTACTTGTAGGGAGGAGTCAATATACTGTCCTTTTAAATAAGGACACTGACTTTAAATATAAGGTACATATGAAAAAGAGATAATGTAAAATTTGGATTGTTTTATGGAGGCACTGTAAAGAGTACAGATTAAAAATATATTATCTATTAAATATAAATATACAAACATCTAAATTGCCATCATAATCATATTGAAAACAAAACAATATGGTTCCTACTATTTCCCTGTCATTAATTCACTTGACTAATATGTATAATTTATCATTTATCTATTTGTTATGGATGAGACATGTAGGAAACACTGAGGGCATAAATAAGTTGAATCATTATGGTCTCTGATCTCTGGCTCATGTCTGCAGAGTGTAGGAATTAAACTAGCAGTCACATGCAGTGGGAAAGCAGGAGTGGATTTGTGCAAAAACATTAATAACTCAAGTAGAGTGATTTATTGAGCACCAGGCAATATTAATCATATGTCCTGCTTGTCTGTTTGTACCTCTTTTCTATTGGGTATATTTTAGTTAAAAACAAATAAGTATGGGACTTTCGGGGAGGGAGGAAACGGGAAAGGGGAAATGATTTTGAATGTAAATAAAAAAAAACTTAGAAAATAAAATAAAATTAAAAAAAAACAAATAAGTGAAAAAGAACACTCAAAATCTAATTGAGCAAAGTCACTAAAAACAATACACATTTGTAGAAAAAGTAAATATAACTAATTCTTAAGATGGGTGCACTAAGTAGCATTATGGTGAATCACTGGAGAGCCCAGGACCACAAACGACCTGCATTGATGCAGAATAAGAAGTCCTGGAAGCTAGGTGGTGGTGCTGAATGACTTCAAATCCCAGTAATTTGAGGCAGAGGCAGACAGATCTCTGGGTTGAAGGCCAGTGAGGTCCACAGAATTAGTTCCAGAACATCAAGGGCTACACAGAAAAACAAACAAAGCAAAAAATAAGTCCTGGAGGGTTCAGAAGTAACATTGGCTACTTATTAAAAAGGTTACTCTGGCTGTCAATAATCCCATCAAAGCAGAGAGGCTGATGACTCTCCACAGAGTGATGTCAGCTGATACAGATTCACATGGAGTCAAGCCCTGTGAGAGGACGCATGATGTTTGGTGGGAGTATAAATAAGACAGATAGTAATGGAAGGCTCGCATAGCTAGCTTTGCAAGGCTTCTTTGTTTGTTGCTTTAACATCTTTGTTTTTGCCGGACTTCACTTTCTTGAGAGGGGCACAACGGAAAACTTCTCCTGGCATCCTTCCTTGTTCTGGTTACCTCTGCTGATTCATACAGATTCGGATGAGGCTTGGCTTTTCTGCTAGGTAGTGCCACAGCTGCTGATTCAGGCTTGCTATCCTGACACTGCTGAACTGGGTCACTGGTATATTCGTGAAGTGTTTGGGAGTAGCTCGAGCTGCCATCGCTGATTCCTGTGAACTGAACTGCTGATTTCCTGACAACACAGATTGGATTTGCTCCGAAGAACAATTTCTAAATAGGTCCACTTCCCCTGTCATCTAATAACCTTCTTTGTCCATGACCTCTGGTGGGTAGTGAGCTTGAAGGGAGGTTAAAGCATTTAAGAACACATATAAAAAGTAGGTTTTGAAAAAAAAATCAAACCTACAGGTATATTAATTTGCCTTTACAAAAATGCCTTTTATTATGGTAGCTACTGCCAATAAAGACTACACATTCTATCTTCCAGAGTCACATTACTATACCTGATGAAGAACAAAGTTAGGAACAGACAGTATCATGTCTGTAGTGGTCATTTCTGAACCTTTTACTAAATTAATTAGGAAACTTCAACATGCTTCTAAAAATTCAAAGAATCATTTAACATTAGAATGAACTATGATAAATCTGGTCACTTACTAAATAAATCTATGTAAATATCCATGGTATCTTCAAACATTTTCTCTTGCATTTAAATATTTACAATCTTTCAATAGTTTTACATTCATTTTATTAATTGAATAATTATTCATCCAATTTCTCTTTCTTACTTGTAGTATTTATTTACTAGAGATCCTAACAGTGGTGGGGCCTCCTGTGCTGGGTCCAGCATGTTCCATACTTTTTCCTCTTCTTCATGCCAATTTCTACCATTTGTATTTTTGTTTTCTAAATAGCTTCTGTACACACTGTGTCTTAGGAGAGTTATTAACAGAATTTTTAAGAATTAGGTTGTTTAATGGCCCAAGCTGTGACGACAAGAGACATCAAAGGCTTTACACTGCACTGTTTGAAAAACGAAGAACAATTCAGTGTGGCTTGATTTTCTAAATAGGGAAATCAGAAATATCAGGACTGGATGCACAGAACCATGACAGTGAAGCCCTCCCAGCATGAAACTGATGGAGTAAAGGGAACCCCATCAGGAGCACATCTGGCTACAGACACTCATTCCAGTGTGATGTATCTTGTCTTCAGGCTTAAAAACAATGGTAAACCACAAAGATCACAGTCTCCAAAGGTCCTGAAATGCAGATATTCATTGAGGGATAAAAATGAGTTTAATTTTTTCCTCTTATGAAGTTCACAGAAGCGACATATGTGATGAATCAACATAGACATTTATGGGGAAAATGTCATTTACTCTTTTTAATTCTTCATGAAACAAAATAAGTCTTGCTATACTGATTAGGATTACATAAAAGAACCACTGTTTCTCTAAGTATAATATTTTTTATTTGTCTGGCATTGATTAAATGTGTGTGTGTGTGTGTGTGTGTTTGTGTTTTTGTAGTACATGTGGTGTGATTGGGTCACCCATAGTAAATAATTTTTTATTATATTAATGCCTACTATAGGGAGTCTTGAACTTTTAACTCTTGAGGGGACTTTCTTATAGTAATTTGTAAAGGATATATTGTATATTTTACTAGCTACATTAAAAGCAAGGTTAAACTAGTTAGCATGATATGTCTATAAATAGAATTGATATGAGAGGTGAGAGACAAATGTCAAATAGATGTACTGCACAGAGTTCTTAGGACCAAAGAAAATTGAACTCTCTAATTTGTTGATTTATTTCTACATAATATCTCCATACTTCATTTCTTAGGAATTCTGCTCTCTTACATAGTAATCCTTTATTACTCTTTTCTGTTTGTTAGGTCTTTTTAAGATAACTTTAGAAAGGATTACAAGTTACAAGAAGATATAAGAAATTGTTTTGGCAACTTTCCCCTGTATTAACCACCAAAGTTCCATACCCAGTCCAAATCTCTGTCATAATGCTAATAAAGTATTTCCAAACTGAAGTGCAATGGAAATTTATGCATTATGCTTTTTTTCTATTACCTGAACTAGTTTATTTGGTATCAATGATGCCTCCAGTTCACCCTATTTTCTGATTATTCCTTTAACCATGGAGACACCAGTGATAAGCTCTCTTTCTAGATATGTATACATCATCTAATGTATACATTATCCTCCAGTTTTAAGTATTTTTAAAGAATCACATACAAGAAATCTCCAAAGAAGAAATAGAAGTTTTGTTGCTTTAAACTGAATGTCTCCCCCAAATTCACTTGTTGAAACTTAGTACTCAGTGCGAGGTGCTATGAGATAGAACTCTAAGATGTGATCAGGTCCTAAGAGTTAAGTTAGGTGTCACTATGGAAGAGGTTACATAGATTAATCATGTTGGAACAAGCCTATTACCAAAGGACTGATGACTGATGAGGTTGAGGCAGGGGAATGATAAGGTTGAAATAACAGTTGCTATCTTATTTAAAAGGCCAATCTCTCTATCAGTAAACCCATAAAGCAGAGAGGCTGGTGGGGATCCATACTCACATTCCAGGAATTTATGGGGACAGCTCAGATACTGGGGACAGTATGACCAGTGGTGAAAATTTTGATATTTCAAAGTATAAAAGTACAGTCTAGTGATGGACAAACAGACATGGCAGAAGTCCTCTTTTGATGGTTGATAACTGAACTGAGGGAATACTAGAAATTAACTAGAAATAAAATAAGGAGTGACACAGTAAATAATCCAGCCACATTATGCTTCTAGAGTACCATCTAAATTGATAGAAAGAAGACTCTTTTATTTATTTGGCTAACTAATTATAAACATTCAAATTAAGGTATACCCTAGTATAGCTATAAAATGCTTAAATGATCTCAATCTCCAAAGGCCCTGAAATTCATAAGAATTCAGTTAAGTATCATTATTGAAGATGTTGCATAGATTAAATGTTGGTACATTCTAATAACCAAAGTGCTGATGAGGCTGAGGCAGGAGAATGGCAAGGTTGAGTATAGCCATAAATTTCTCCACTGCTCTTATTATGCATGTTCATGATATTCTAGAAGCATGATCAGCCCATTTTTTGATATGAAGATATAACAATAACATAGCATTCAAGGAACCAGTAAATGAGCCTTTACCAAAATCAGAATCCCTTCTGCTAGCAATGTAATGTAGGACTTTTCTCCCCACAGGGATCATAATAAAAACAAATTTGTATAGATTTTCCTTTATGGTAGCCAGAGCCAAAAAGCCAAATAAGACAATTATTCTGATTTTCCTGGTGAGAAAAAAAGAAACTTCAGAGGCATTGAGCCTATACACTGAAGGTCTTTCAAGTCATCTTTGTATGTAAGAGGTAACTTACCCAATGCTAGCTATATCTGTCGTGACTACCACATTGCTGCCTGGGCTCTTCATTGTAGCACAAAATGCACACTTTTGCCAAAATGATATGTTTCCCTATTAAAGTTCTCAGTGCAAAGACTGTGTGTGTGTGTGTGTGATTTTTTTCCCTGTCTACTTACAGCATGCTTGACAAGTCCTCCAAACAGAGTTTGCTAATGGCTTTTATAAAGGACTGTCAGTTTTTGCATTTCTTGTACATCATTGAGTTTTAAAGTAGACTAGCAGCTGACTACATGACATGGTCTCAATAAACCTATCAATTGGACACTGGCTTAGCAGTATTTCAAAAGTTTCACAGTGGCCCTAAGTGCATTTGAGGAAACTGTCCTTTCTCAGCAGGAACAGGTACAAATCTAAATGCAGTGTTGGCCTTGGTTAGAAGAAAGGCCCGAAACATCAAGAGTGGCTGAATGTGTGAATCCAAAATCCTGCCTTTGAACCTGTTTTAACAACTCCCATTCAACACTGTGAGAAGTCAGAACTACTCCATCAAGGGCCAGTCTTTGGTGCTTGAGTTTTTATGTTCTGCATAATACTGGTGACCTTCATTCAATAGTGAGGTCAGCTAAGGGCAAGCCTTTAAATGGAAGATAACTCACTGGTAATAGCAAATTCAGGATGGAAGTGTTAGAGCTATTAACAAATAGGTACAGTTTAGGTACAGGCTGTTGTGCTAAAGAAAATCATGACCTTGACAGAATAAAATTAAAGTTAACCTTCATATTCAAACTTCATTTCACCAACTTTTTCCTCACCAAGTCCTATACTACATGGATAGAATATTACCTTATTTTAAGGTATTATATCCCTTAAAATGTAGTGCTGACAGATGTCTCAGTTCTAGGTTCACTGACTGATTCTTCTTGCACTGTGCAGAAGAGCAGGAGATTTTATGTGGAAACAGAGTAGGTAGTTGAATGTCACCTGATATAATAATTCTCAGAACCTACCTTTTACAAAGTATTTTATTGTCTGTTATCTGCTGCTTGATTCCGTGTTCTGAAGGGATCATTGTAAATCAATGCATGAATTTTTGATTAAGTACTGACATTCACTACCAGAGCATTAAACAGTTCATCCCATGTTCTGCTTTCCCTAACCAAAAAAAGAAAAGAAAAGAAAAGAAAAGGAGTGGTGCATACAGGTCTCTGCTTCATGAACAAAATCAATGGATGAAGAAGAATAACTTGGAGAAAGAAAAACAAGCCATCACAATAGTCAAGAAAAGATAGAAACTATGAGAGCCTCGATGTGGTATAATATATAACAAACTGAGAACAAACTAGAAGTTAAAAATGTTGGCACAAAAGCAGTAGGTACCCCTAGAGAACAATTACATAAGAAGAACCCTGCTGATTTTGTAGAAAAAGGAATGGTTATTGAAAAAATGACTTCCTGTACACCCCATGGCATTCCAGTCTGACAAAGTGACAGCAATATCACTGGACATACAAGTTATATTCAATCCTCACAACAAAACAACATTGATGCTATTGATACTTTGGAGGTGAAATAGTGAAAGCACAGTCATTAATTTTTTTAGAATAAAAGAGAGATATTGCTGCTGTAATTTGGATGCACCCTTCTAATACATACACTGTGGCAGTCATGTCACAGGCTTAATATAGAGAGAATGTCTTATGTACTGTATGAATGCATCACCTGTCAAGCAAAGAACTAGGGACTATGGCTTATGCAGGAAATGGGAAATGAAGCATCTGGGAGAAGAAGGAATTCTGGGAGAGAGGCAAGCAAGAGATTTGTCCAAGAAAATGTGACAAGACAGAGACTTAGTACCTGAGCACAGGTAACAGCCCTGTGGCAGAATGTAGGTTAAAATATTTGAGTTATCTTTAGTTGTGATCTAGTCAGAATTAGAGCCTAGCTATATGGCCAAGGTTAATGTAAAGATATTTTGACTTTTAGCCTTATTTCTGGGAGCACGAGGCTGGGAAGGAGAAACAGGCATAACTTTGACAGTTTACATTCTGAATCCTTTGTCCCTAGCTGGTAGCATTATTCTGGGAAGCTGTAGATCTTTTAGAAGCCAGAATCACACTGGAGGAAGTAGGTCACTGGTGCCATCCTTTGAGGGTCTATTATCTCTGCATCCATCCAATCACTTGTGGGACCGTGAAAGGGAGCCTGTTTTCTGGTTGAGCTAGGTTTAAACCCCAGTGACCCCACAGGAAATTATCCTTCAAGGAATGGAAGGCGTTTGCCACATTCCTAGACACTAGGCTCCTGACACTAGACTGCAGCTCTCCACTCCATAGGTCTGTGGTCATCAGTCACATAGCCTCAAGACAGACCTCCATTTTAATGAGGTACCTAAAGCCCTGATGGGCTTAGCCAATTAAGCTCTCCTTCCCAGACACTCCTCCCTGCAAAAAGCATTAAACCTCCCCTCCCACCCCAAGAAAGTGTGGTCTGGTTTCACTCATCACAACTCTCTGGCATGACAATAAATGCTTTAAAATCATGGATTGCCTCTTCTCATCAGGATCCACCATGCTGAAGTAATGGAGCAGGTCTTTCTGTAAAGAGCTGCATCTAGTCTCTGCATCCATGGGAACCAGCCGGAACTCTCCTTCTGACCTTTTCCCTTTGGCCCGGGGCTAGAGCTGACCAGAGGCCACCTATTCCGTTCTCAGCTCTCATGTTTTCATGTGCATTGCCCAAGACCTCATCTGCTTCCATGAACAGCCCTAGCCCTGTGGACAGGACTTGGGCCACAATTTTAACCCACAGCCACTAACTATTCTGTGCCTAGTCACCATGTGAGAAACTCTCCCATCTAGCACATCAATGTCCCTTCCCCACAATGGTGGGCTTAAATCCTCTGAACCCATGAGTCAGAATAGCCCTTTCTGCTTTGGTTGTTTCCAGCATTTGGTGACCGTTTTCAGAAAAGCAGTAGACAGTTTTAAAGAAAGGAGAAGGTCAAACTCTAGTTTCTCCCAATGAGACTTTCAATCTATGGGAAATGATTTTACTATTTTCTTATGTAAACAGGAAAGTAGTTTTTTTTTCTTTCACTGAGAAAAACAAAGGTAAACAAATAAAGCAAGCAACAAACATAAAAGATTGAAATGTTAAGATTTTAAAATATATGAAAGACATAAACTCTTTAACCTTCTGCACTCCTCAGAGAATACAATTTACCAAGGCCTTTGAAATTAACACCTGCTTCAACACCTTTTATTTTAGCAGTTAGCATAAATTTTCTCTTCACATTTAATATACAATGTTCTCAGTTAATTTTACATTTAATTTCTCTTCAAAACATCCTTTTAACATAGAAAGGACTGGCTTGTTTTGTTCATTTTATAGGTGAGGAAGATGGAATGTTTTTATAGCTGATAAACGATGAAACTGCAATACGAACCCAGATCTCCTAAAAGTAAGGATTCTTTCCAGAATCCCACATCATCTAAGACAATTGTAACAATCTGAAGGCAAGTAGCTTCTACCACAGGAAGAGTTAATATTTTAAACTTCCCTCTCTAAGAGGTAGTCAGGAGCTGGGAATGCTTCATTTATCTTAACTCTGACAAGGAATACGAGGTAGTCTGGGATTCCCTGGAGCTTGAGATGTCTGTTATACACAGATAGGGCTTCCTGTAATTAAAGCCTATATTACATTTGGATGGAAGTGGTGAACTCCCTTCTGAAGCATACAACCATATGCAAGCTTTGATTTAATAAAATAGAAATCAGACATCAATTGGAGGTAAGATTTGCTAGGATTAAGATGTCAAATAAAGCTGTGTTCGAGGCAGAGTTGACAAAATCTTTCTCTCTGAGTGGGCACAAAACCAAAAGAAGTAGCTGCACTAATACAAAGGACTTTATTTTAGAAGTGGGTGCTAAAAAGAGAGATCTGTTGGTGGGAGCTGGGCGTATACAGAACTGGTCAAAAGACTTGGTGGGCAGATGCTTTTAAAAACTCCAACCAGCTCAGTCTTCAGTATAAGCAATTTGACACAAAGTGGGTGGTCAGAGCACTAATGTTATTTTCTGTCCTTTATCTGTCGTCCTCCTGGCTAGCCCCGATAGAGTACAACGTGAAATGTACTCGGAAGCCCCTGTGGTGAAAATACATCAGTCAGCCTTAAACTGGGAGCTTGCTTTTAGCTTTAAGTCATTTTTTCTGTTTCTCTCCTGACTCTATCTTTTCCTAACCACATTAGGAAGCAAATAATGCTTATGACCTCTCTCCCTTGAGATTGGCTTTTTGCTTTGGGTTGCTAGGTGAATATATTACTTCTCCCAAATGTTCGGGTCTATTTATGTTTATGTGGTGTGAGCTCTATCTCTTTGCTAGAGATTTTTGTGCAACTGGAGAAGAGATCAACTTATGCTAGATTCCTTAGAACAGATCTAGAGATGAGTTAAAAAGATACAGTAGGCAGTTGTGAAATCCACTGACATGGAGAGACTGCAATAAATGCAAGATGAGGAAGGAGCTGGGTGCTAGAGAGATAATGTGTCTCCCTTACCTCCTCTGCCACGGGAAGCCCTCAAGAAACGAAGCTATCAGTGAACCAGAAAACATCTTCCCATAGGGACAGGGTTAAGTAAACACAACCAAGTACTGCTTTGACTTTAGATTTCCAGTATCCAGAACTATAAAATTGCACTTTCTGTAGTTTTTTTTTTAAGCTATGCTTTGTCTAGTATTTCATTGCAGTATCTCAAATTGGCTAAAAAAGCCAAGATGGTTCAATTCTCAGCATCCTTCTCCCAATGATAGAGAGGCAGGATAGAGAGGTTTTCTTTGTACATCTTACCAGTGGGCATTACTAAGGAAATACCAGCCTCTACAAACGAAAGCTGCAGAGTCCATGATCCAACCAAAGTATTTCAAAGTTAGAAGAGGTGATCACAGAAGCAACCTTAGAAAACCGATAGGATCCAGCTACCCTGTATGCCTCTAAGATAATCTCCATTAGTATTAGCTGAATGCTCACTGCCAAGAGTGCCAGTTTCCTAAATCTATCTTGAAAGAATGCGTTCTCAAAGGAAATAGATAGACCTATGTATAGATTCTATTTCTTACTCAGATTCTATACAGGAAAATAGAAATCATTCTTCTTTTTTTTTTTTTTTTTGTTTTGAGGTATTAGGGATTGAGTCAGGGCTCCTGTATGCTAAGCAAGTTCTCTACTATTCATCTACACTTCCAGCTGTTTTTTTTTCTTTAATCACAGTTGTTCAATTTTACCAATGAAGACTCAGGAGTCAGATACTAGAGTAAAAGCCTGCTAGCTCAGACAGGCAGAGGAAGCACCCATTTGACCTTTCTTCTTGGCTGAAGTCCCACCAAGCATGTCCTTCTCTCACTTCCTCTTAAAAAAATACTTCCTTCAAACTGAATATCCTTCCATTCTACTTCCTGTTTACTTCTCTGTCTGTCCTCCTGACTCTTACTCTCTGTTTTTTTCTTGATAATCCTATGTTTACTTCCTGTCAACTGTATGCTCTGCCTCTTAACCTAAGGTTGACTTTATTTATCCTGTTTACAATATCCATGCAGAAAGCTCTTGGAATAAAGGAATGTGCTAAGATTGAGCCACAGAAGAACTAAACCCAGCTTTTTGAAGTACATAACAAAAAGCAAAAATCATAGTGTTCACAGTTCGATGAAATATCCTGCAACATCAGCTGTGTTTTTACTTTCTAAGGTGTTTGAGATAAGGTGTCAGTATGTGGCCCAAGCAAGTCTTGACCTTTTGACCCTATGGTATCATCCTCTTGAACAGTTAAAGTAAAAAGTTTGTGTTACTGTATCTGACCCTGCAAAACATTTTTACAGTTGATTATGGTAAAATTTTCACTGAATTGTATTTGGATAGAAGTTTTCTGGAGTTTGTAAACAGACAGTCTAGGTCTTAGAAACAACAGGGAAAAGACAGCAGAGCCACTAACATGTTAGGAATAAAGGGATTGGAGTTTGCTTATACAATACAAAAATATGAGCCTTTGAGAGAAATTAATTGGAGTCCTACATAGAATTTTCCTAACAGTTTTCTAAGTTACAATTAATTATCAGTTTGTGTGCATATGAGAGTAACTCTGTTTATCTGTGTGCATGTCTTGTGTGCAAGTGTGTGTGTGTGTGTGTGTGTGTTTGTGTTTGCCAGAGCACACATATGGAGATCAGAGAAAATCTTGAGGAAGACCTTTCTGTTTCTCTCTCTCTTTTTTTTTTAACATTTGTGTATTTCTTTTCTTTTCTAAGTTTTTTTATTTACATTCCAAATGATTTCCCCTTTCCCATTTCCTCCCTCCCCGAAAGTCCCATAAGCCCCCTTCCCTCCCTCTGTTCCCCATTCAATCCCCTCTCGCTGCTTCTCTGTCCTGGCGTTCCCCTACATCCAGTCTTTCCAGGACCTTCTCTCCTTCTTTTTCTACTCTGTGTGTCCTGGAGATTCAAATCAGGTTGTCATGCTTGGCTTTTACCTGCTAAGTCACCTCACCACACCTAATACTACTTCTGAATAGAATACTTCAAAATACCTCTTTTAAAAATTTTACCTAATCTTCTGAGACAGGCTGATTCAATGACAGACTTTAAATTGGCCATTTTGGGAGACTAGGCCTAAGTACTATGCAAGTAAAACCCCCAGGCTTCAGGCAGCTGGTTCAGAAATTGCCCTGCCATCAGAAGCTGCCATGCCACCTGGCAAGGTGCCAGCAATAGTTCCCATCCCCTAGTAATGGTTCTGGACTGTCTTTAGAGATGGAGCAAGACAAAGGACACCTACCCTGGAATTCCCCTAATGTGTTTTAAATCAAGCCTGCAGGAGCTCACTTGGTTGTCTCCATCCCCGCTCCCATCCCACCACATGTTGGACTTCTGCATAATAAAATGCTCTTTGCTTTTGTATACTATTTGAGTTTGGGGTCATTCTTTGACAACAATGGACCATTGCACTATCGTAGGCAAAATATCTTTTAAAATCAACTTCTGTAAATGGTGCTGCATTCCTTTAATTCCTGTCTCTAGAAGCAGAGACAGATTTCTAGGAATCCAACCAAGACAAGCCTGGTCAAGAAGGTGAATGGCTGGCTACATAGTGAGAGCCTGTCTGCAAAAGAAAACAGAACAAAAATAAGCAAAATCTATAGTGCCCATGTTTATTTCATCACTTTTAGTGGCAAATATAAGTTGGTTTATTCCCTTTACATGGACTCTTTCAGAATGGATCTGCTCTCCTCTACTTTCTTCTGTGATCATCTTTGCCAGCTCTGGATTGCAGAGTGTGTTATTAAAGCAGTGGAATGCAATGACAGCTCAGCCTCTTCAATGAGCATCTTTCCCCACTCTAGCTCAGCCATGCTCCATAGCACACATCCATTCATTTCAAAGCATGTTTGCAGGTGGGGCAATAATCAATTGCTAGAAAGTGAGTAAAAAGGATAGTTTGCAAAGCGCTTATTCAAGGAAAGTATATTTTTACTTATTATCTAGTCAGACAAGAACTGACCTTCACCAATCATCTCTAAAGATAAATGGACTACATGCCATGTTTAGGAACATTGTTGAATAGTTCATATGCACAAAGATTGTGACAGACTTGGGAATTAACTGCAGAGCCATTATGAATGAACTTAGAATATGAAGTGCATTGATATTAACAAATGGATAATAATTGTACAAATAGGATTGCCGAATCTTCCTATAAAGGCTAAATTATGTATTTTGATATGTAGGACTATTAAAGTGTGGAAAACAGATGATTTATGGTGGCATGGAACCCAGGGTAAGGTACTAACACTGCTTTCTATCTATAGAATTGGAGAAAGCATTGTGTGTGCTTGTGATGGGCTAGAATGTTTGTTGTCTGATCCCAACTCATCTTCCAGGCCTACTCTCCATGATATCCAGTCAGTGAGGCAAAGAACCTTTTCCTCTCTGGATTTGATTAAACTATCCAATGACGGGTATGGGGAAGGGTCTACAAGGTAAAAAAGAGTTAGACTGCTAGATTGTTTCAACTTCTGGTGTTCTGCTTGGAAAAAAGCTCTAGATCTCTTGGTAACTGGGGAATAAATACTCTGTCACTGAATGACATTTGAATTGTAAGGGACCATGATTTGCTGAAGAATGATACCCCCGACTCAAATAGTATATAAACACAAAGAGGATTTTTATTCTGCACAAGTTCAACATACTGGGATCTCCCATTATCAGAATAGAGAGACACCAATTGAGCTTGTTGGCCTGATTTAAAGCACATTAGGAAATTCCGGGGTAGGTCACCTCTATGTTGATCTGTTGGGTCCATCTGTATGGACATTCAATTATTAGAGTGTGGTAACTAGAAATTTGCTGGTGAAGTCTGAAAACTGCTGCTGACCCATTGTTGTTGCCTCAGGCCAGGCAGTGGGGCAGATTCTGAGGCCTGGGCTTGTGTTAGAAGCAGGAGAATGGAGACAGATGACACCCTGCCAAAGCGGTTCTGTGGGGCAGAGGTCTATTGTGGGAGAAAAGGCAAAGGTGGCCTCGAAGAAGGGGTGGGGAGAGAGAGGTGTGAGGTGTCTGTCATGGAATCAGCCTTGCCCTGTCAGAATGACGCTATGTTTTCCTCTTACCATGGTTTCAGATTATTTCCCAGTGTAAACAAACCTTAGGAGGATGTATACATTGCTTGTTTTCTGGTTGTAAGCTCTCAAATTCTCCATTGACTTTGGCAACTTCTGGATATCAGAAAGGTAAGATCGTTTTGCCCTGTTCTCACACCTAATTTTAGGAAGGTTCATTTACCATTAGCACCTATAAAAATAACAAGAATAAATTTTTCAAAAATGAAAGTAGCTACATACTAAGTAAGAGAAGTATGCTTTATATTAAGATTGTACATAAACACACATGACACAATTTTGAAATATAGTTTCACAGAATAGTACTGTTATACTGCTTAAGATATATAGAATCACTTTCTTATCTTTCTGTAGATTTATTCTAACAGGAATACTTAAAACCACATGACCGTAGTAGATGTGATATTGCCCCCAATAGAGCAAAAATGTATATTCAAAGGCAAAGTAAACTCAGACAATATAATGGCTTATGGCCCTCCAAACCATCATGTCATATAAATAGGTATATGGTATATCTCTGGTATTAAAGTTTATGCTTATGTAAACTAGAAAAAATATGTGTGATTATCTCCTTATAGAATAGCAGGGTTGGAGTAGGGGAGTTGAGGATCACACAGCAAACTAACCTTCAGTGTATTCAGTAGGACAAAACAAGTGTGCCTGTTTTTCATACTGGTAGGAGGCAAATGAGACCAACAAGTGGGAGGAGCAGAAACCTATGGAACATTTGTTCAGCTCTCAGATCAACCTGTAACTTGGCCCTGATATATTTTTTCTGTGAGGTTTAGGATGCAAGGCGCCTTTATGAACCCACTAACTAACCTATCCTTTGTACTCCTGATGAAAATAAAAAAAAAAGAATTCACGGTCTTCTGAACCAAGAAATATGAGTTTATATCTATCTCAACTTAGAGAAGAGGAAAACTATTGCTAACAATTAGTAACAGCAATAAGAAGTTTAAATATTTGTTTATTTATTTTATAAATTAAAGTTTCAAGTGAGAGTAATTCTAAAGACAAAAATGTTACCATAAAAATTTGAAATCTCCCTCTAATTTCACTTTAGAATTAAATGGCAGACAAATCTCATTTTATATACTACATTTAATTAAGACAACTTAATGAATCTCTCCCATTTTTCAACATTCTTTCCATTTCTCCATTATTCTTCCACCCACTTCTACTGCGTTCCCACTGGAGAGCCCTCAAGCAGGGTGCACCATAGTACAGGAACACAAAGAGAATAATAAATTCTCTCAGATTAGAAAATAATCTCCATTTTAAACAAGGTTTTTCTCTGCTAAGTATAGGATCCAATAATGTAAAGAAAGTTTACAGTCATCAAATATATTTGGATCTACATAACTGTTTTTGACAAAAAATGGCTATATTATTTCAGCCATGTCTTCTTTTTTTTTTAATTTTATTTTCTAAGTTTTTTTATTTACATTCCAAATCATTTCCCCTTTCCCGTTTCCTCCCTCCCCAAAAGTCCCCTCAGCCCACTTCCCTCCCTCTTTTCCCCATTCAACCCCCTCTCGCTTCTCTGTCCTGGCATTCCTCTACATCCAGTCTTTCCAGGACCAGTGGTCTCTCCTTCCATCTTCTTGGAAATCTATTGATATGCGAATTGTGTCTAGGGTATTCCGAGAGTCTGGGTCAATATCCCCTTATCAGTGACTGCATACCATGTCTGCAGCCATGTCTTCTAATATTCACTCTTCACAGTGTCCATCAGTCTTTTTATCAGTTCTTAGAAATCTCCAATTATGATAGCAGACCAGCCATGAGCCCCTGGATGGCAAGGCAGCATACATACCACTGGTCAGCCTCTGAATATATTGTGAAGCTGTTCACAGCTTTAGTCAGAAAATGCAAATGTTCCTGCAGTTTAGCTGCACAGGTGTGATTATTCAGGAACTGGAAAGGAAGGAAAGAAGGAAGGAAGGACCTGAAGTCAAACTGAGCCATAGTCCTGCTGAGTTCTGAGAATAACAAAAAAGCCTGAGGCAGAACCAACCAGAGGACCAGCTGACACCACAGCAGGGGAATGCCAATGAGTAATAAGAGCATTGGGTCTCTTTAGTCAAAAAATGTATGTCTTGACCTGGCGTGTTTATGAGGAAGTGCATTGTTCTCTTCCAGACACCTTGAGATAAAAGCCTGTGAGAACAGACCATTTCCTGTGAAGTGTGTTTTTCTGACTTTTGTTTAAAGTTTTAGCATGTGTCAGTCGCAGATGGACATTTTGAAGTATTTGAAGTTAATCAACTCTGCTCTAAAGTAATGTCTAGTGCAAAGTTAAGAATGGCTCTTGATATCCAGATACAAGGTGATCGAGCATCTTGCATTTAATAATATAAGTACAGATATCTTATTATTTGGTATGATATGATATGGTTTGTGAAGAAGTCTAATGGAATTTTTTTTATCAGATTTCATGAACTTAGTACTAGAAATGTCATAAAAATAAAAGGTGAAGGGAAAAAACAAATGCACATATACAGTGATGAAGGTTTTTGTCTTATTTTTCTTTTTTATTTTTTTTTTTTAATTTTATTTTATTTTATTTTTTTAATTTACATTCCAAATCACTTCCCCTTTCCCGTTTCCTCCCTCCCCGAAAGTCCCATAAGCCCCCTTCCCTCCCTCTTTTCTCCGTTCAACCCCCTCTCATTACTCTGTCCTGGCGTTCCCCTACATCCAGTCTTTCCAGGACCAGGGGTCTCTCCTTCCATCTTTTTAGAAATCTATTGATATGCTGATTGTGTCTAGGGTATTCTGAGATTCTGGGTCAATATCCCCTTATCAGTGACTTCATACCATGTGTGATCTTTTGTGATTGGGTTACCTCACTAAGGATGATATTTTCAAGTTCTGACCATTTGCCTAGGAATTTCGTGAATTCATTGTTTTTAATTGCAGAGTAGTATTCCATTGTGTAAATATACCACATCTTCTGAATCCATTCCTCCGTTGAGGGACATCTGGGTTCTTTCCAGCTTCTGGCTATTATAAATAAGGCTGCTATGAATATAGTGGAGCATGTGTCCTTATTTTCTAATACCGATGTTAATTATTAAGACAGTTCAGAAATTTCTCTCTGTGTTTTCTTCAGTGCTTCGTGTTCTATGAAATGTGTGACTCATTTTACAAAATCTGGGGCAGAGAATATGTGTGAAGGGAAGAAAATTCAGATAACCAAATTTTCTTTGGGCTGAAAATCCCTTGTGAGATAGGGTACCACTAATAGCAAAGCCCTGAGATGCATCATGATCCTGCCTTCAGTTGTCCTTTGAGCAAATTACAAACATGTGACTTGCTATAGTTTTTTGAATGAGTAAATTTTTCTAGCCATTAAAGCTTTTCTTTCTGATTTATAAACCGACCAGATACTTCAGACATTAGAATGTGTTTGTTATAGCATCACTGAGTTGTTCCAGATTCCTAGAAAGACATATTCATCCTTTTTAACTATTTTGGTTTACAAAATTATCTAATAGTTATGGGTCCAAGGGAATAACATCATTTTTCAATAATCTGCTTTCCAGGGAGAGTTCATATTTGCTATCAGTTTATTTGAAGGAAAGTTATCACAGTAGACTTATTTAAGGGATAATAAAAACTTTAAATTACGTACTAGCTTGAAGAATATCTTCTATTCATTCTGTTCATAATCTCAGGTCATCTCAGATTAAGAAATTATGAATAATAGGACATACTTTTAGTTTTATATTCATAAAACAATCCCATTTTTGTCTAATTGAAGCTCTTTTTTCTTGGTTTATTCTGTAATAGATTACAGTGTGTCCTATTTTTATATTCTGGCTTGTCTGGACAATGCTTCAATAAATTGTGATAGCTGACAGACACTAAGTGAACTTCAATAAATTATGAGAGATTTCATTCTCCCAGCTCTGAAAAATACCTGATATCTCAGATAATGGCAAAATGGGTTATTTAAAAATAAATATCTACAATTTTAATAGTAATTGTATTTTCTTAATTTGATATCAGTTGTCATGTACTAGGAAGCAAACTGTATAAATATTTTTCTAAACTCCTACAGGCCTAATTTTCTACAATACCCCAAAAGTAAGCTTAATAGCTTAAACTAATATTTCATTGGAAATTGATCTGACCATCATATAATGTTGGTAATTACAGCTTGTTTCTGACAATATTAGATATTTGGGCTCTGGACACTAAAATATTATGATTTCTTTGATGTTACATTAAAGGAATCCTTCTCTATTGGTCTATAAATTTTACATAGTTATTTTAAAGGTATAGGTGTTATGTGTGTTACTCATGTCCAAGCCTGAAATTTTGAGAATAAGATAGAATTTATTCAGAGATCACATGTGGTTGAGTGATGAACATTAGCACAACTAAGAACAAAGTAAGCCAGCCTCTGCAATTCTATGTAATTCAGATCATTGATGTGAACTTTTAAAAATTAGTATTTTTCCAACATAACATATTCATTGATTCTTTGAGGTTTCACACCATGTACACTATCGCAATCATTCCCCACTCTTTCTGTGTATGACCCCCAAATCTGGAGACCACACCCCAAAACAGTAAAGTAAAAATAAAGAAATAAAGAAATAAAAAATAAAAAATAAAAAACAAGTCCAATTTGTGTTATCTATACTCACAGGAGCATGGTCAAACTTTCAGTTGCCTGCCCGTTAAATAGATCTGAGAGAGAACTGAGTACTATGTGTACACCCCATCATCCTTCCAACCTTTCCCTGCCTTGTTATAGTGCTATCACAGAAAAGCCCATTCTATCTGTGACAACCACAAAGCTCTCAATTTTAAAAATAAATTCTTTAGGATTGAGATTATGATTATACCATTTTCTTTTCCCTATCCTCATTTCAAACCCTGCGAAGATGGGGTAATCTTTTCTGTTTCAAATCCATGGTCTCTCACTTCTATTAATTGTTACATGTGCGTATATTCCTACATACATAAACAAGAAGGGCTCAGTTTGTATAATGTCACTTTTTTTCATGACTTAGCACCAACTAATTACTTGGTGATCCTTTTGGGGGGAAAGATGATTTCTCTCACTCTCTCCGTTCTTTAGTTGCCTGTAGTTCTTTGTGCATGGTTGAGGTCTCCTGTTTCTTACCCACTCCACAATAACATGTTTATGGGTGTCATCCACATTTAGCTGATGTTTAGGCAGTCATTTTAGTGAGAATTTACAGATGTAGTTTCTGACATTGCTAGGAAACAGAATTTCACTGGCACTGGAAAATCCCTGCCTCTTACAATTTTAAAAAATTTGTCATTTCAAAACCAGTATACAGTGTAACCAAATATACTATATGACCTTTGAAGATGGGCTCTCCATTGAGCCCCACTCCTTAGAGAGTCATTCAAAAAGTGACTTATATCAAACGGATTATGCCAATTTTTAATGAGTGGTACTTATTGCTGAATGGTATATATTCACCACATTTATTTTCAGCTTTCATCCATTGCAGCACACCTGTTCAGTTGCTATTTTTGTCCCTTATAAATAAAGCTGTTGTGGTGATGACTGTAATTGTTTCTGTGATTGCTCTCCACTCTTTCTGTGTAGAAGTTATCTCCTCCTCTAGGGTTTCTCTGCATGTGTTCAACCCTTCAACGTTCTTCATAGAGTTAAAATTGTACCTGTGTTCATACAGCTTGATTTTTTAGTTGTTGTACCTGTATGGTACCATGGGGCCAGGGATTGTGCTTGCTTTCTTCATCATGGGTTTTCTAGTGCCTCACTCTGGGCTGAGTGCTTTCCCTGTGAAAACCTAATGCCCAGTTTGATGGCAACTGCATGGATTGGAATTAAGCCATGAGGATGGACTTAATGATTGGTCTGATAGAGGAGTTCGTTTAAAAAGGAAGAGTACAGGAAAGCTTGCTTTGTGTTTCTTTTCTCTGCCATGGGAGGATGCAAAAGGAAAATGCCATGTTAAAAACCAGCATGAAGGCTCTCCATGTTCACATACTCTTCTCAAACTTGCTGGCACACCAAAACTACAAGGAATGTATTTCTGCAGTTTGTGACCCCAAGCAATCTATTCTATGACTCTAGGATCTAGCTTACTATGTGACTGGGATATATATATATAATATATATGTATATATATTATATATATGTATATATAATATATATATATAATCACAGATATATATATATATATATCCAAGATACTTATATAACGAACTGTTGATTCAATGAGCCTATCACATTAATATATAACATATACAAGTTATCTTCTAATCCTAACAACACTGCTGAATTTACTAATTCCTATTGTGCAGATGATGAAAAACATTCATTCAAGTTCCTGTGTTAAAAAACAAAGCAAAGGAAATTCCAATGCATACTTATCTGAAAGTCAAAACTCTGTTCTATCCAATGAACAGCCCTGTCTTACAGTTATAAAACCAATGCTCCCTTTGTATAAAGGAGCATTTCCCATGTAATCACACGGAAGCCACAGTGACAAAATGCTTTATTTAACGGCTAACTCACTACAGTGATGTGATAAAATGAAAACCAATCTGCTGCCTTTTGTCTTCTGATCGGCCACATGAAGGAAACACACAGAGCTACTGTGCAATTTGCAGTATGCAGGTGTAGGATCCTCTATTTCATAAGACACAAATAAGCCTGGACATATTTGGTAATTACTGTGTTAATACAGAGTAATTGCACAGCTATTTCTTTTCCTGAAAATTATATGGTTATGTTTGGAATTACCATAAAAATGAAAAACTTGTAGTTGCCAGCAAATGATTGCCTTATAATTACAAAATAATTGCATAGTTATTTAGGCCTAGAAATATAAAGCATGGGATAAAATCCATATATTTCTTGTCATCGTGGTCAAGGTCCAAAGCTATCAGTCATTTTAAGAATTACCCTTAAGACTTTCTAAAATTCTGGAAAAGTTTAACTTCTCTGGGAAGGAAAAAAATGTCACAAGAGAGATAGCCTCCCTCATTAAACTAGAATTCTCAGTGACCCCCCAAAGCTATTTCACTGTACAAATTAAGTCAGCAGTGGTACTAACAGAATCCTTCTCCCTACTTCTGGCTGGTTGCACTTACTCAGGCAGAAGCCAGGTCATCTAGCAGTCTTCATACACTGAGTCATGTCACAGAGTCAATTTGCTATACAGTAATTGTGTCAATCGCTAACTTATTCAGCTTTTTTGTCGCCTAAATATTGTATGTTTTCTGTTAATACTGCATTTATTACTCCTGTTTATACTACTGGAGTATTATGGCACCTGAATGTTACAATATTTTATATAAAATGATACTTATGATATCCAATCCTGTTGTTTAAGGTATTTGATATGACAGTGTTTATAAAGGAAAGAGAGAAAGAAAGCAAGAGAGAAAGAGAGAGAGAGAGAGAGAGAGAGAGAGAGAGAGAGAGAGAGAGAGAGAATATAGTGACTAGAAAGATGGTTCAGTGTGTTAGAGCACTTGTTCTAACAGAAGAAACCAGGTTTGTATCTCAGAGCCAACAAAGAAGCTCAAAATCAACCATAGCTCCACCTCCAGGATATCTAACACCATCTTCTGACCAGGCACACACCTGCTGAACAGACATATAATTCAAGGAAAACATAGACATAAAAAATATCTAGATAGAAGCTAATGAATTACAAACTACAGCAAAAATATGTTGCACATCAAAACTCAGGATATCTAACTAGCATATTTAATTACTTCTATGTTGATATGATGCAATATTTTTATAGGTCACGTAATAAAAATTTTTTAAAATTAAATTTATTAATCAAAAGAAGCTGGTTACTCTGAAGTACTTTAAATTTTTTTAATAAAAACCACAATATAGAGTCATCATCACATGCAAAATTAAGTAGTATAAGATGTTATCTTTTATTAATAAGTATACTCATAAAACAAAGAAGCTAATTAACAACATTTTAAAAACAACCTGTGGAAAAATAGAACATATTTGCACTCAATAAAGAATTAATATGCAGAATATATAAGGAACTCAAATAGGTGAACATCAGCACAGGTAAATCTATTAGAAATTGATTCTGTGACAGTATACTTCTCAAAAATAGCATGCAAATGTTCAACAAATATTTGGAAAGGTCTGATCTCATCAGTCATCATGAAAACTCAATGAAAAACACAAGCACCTATTTTCATACACCAGCTGGAATGGATACCTTAAAACGACAAACAAATGTTCTTGAGAAGGTAAGAGAAAACCTTTATGTGTGATTGGCCCAAATATACATCAATACATTGGAAAGTACTATGAAATTTCCTCAGAAATTTAAAAATAAAAACACTGTAGGATTCACTAGTCCTAAAATTGGGCATATACGTGGAACAGATAAGATAGTTATGCATGAAAGATGTTTTAGTGTCCATGATATAACATTGAATAATGATTAAAATTATAATCTGTCAAAATGCCTATTGGAAGGCAAAACACAAAATTGAATATGAACTTGCCACACACTTTTATCAAATGATGGACTGCATTCTCTCAACTACACACCCAAAGGAACATTTCCTCTTTTGTTTTAATTGTTGTCTAACATTCAGTCACAGCAACAGTGAAAAACAATACAAAAATATCCATAGTTAAATGGAGTTGTTGTGGGTAACAGGCTATTTGTTTGGCAGGCTTATTTTAGGGTAAGAACATAAAAGTGGTGGAACTGTATGCTGTGGAAGTTAGAGACTGCTGTAAGGACAACTTACTGGGTTGTTTAGGAGAAAGTTTGAAAATTAGAATTTAGACATAGGTATTGAGTGGAAACACTGCTTATAAGGCTTCAACTGAGAGCAGGGATTCTCTTTTAACTGGATGGGAGAACATTTCATATTATATTTTGGAAAGAATCTGCTGGGAAAGAATCTGTTTTTACCATGTCCTGAAACATTGAGGGATGGGAATTCAAATGCAGTGAGCTAATTTGTTTAAGGCAGGATGTTTCTGGATGGCACAGCATTTAGACTGTTTGGTTTACTGCTCTCTGCTCCTGTCTGATTTACAGGGAATGAACAGAAGGTAAAGCAGAATGTGGGAAAATGGACAGAGGCCTATGGGTCAATTTGTAAGAGTGGACAGAGTAGAAGTTAGTATGAAAGCAATTAGAAAAATGAAAGATGAAATGGAGGGTGTGGCTATAGACCCTCTAGGACAGAGTCTGTACATGTCTTATCTGGTTGAAGTACTGTATTTTTTCTTGAATTTTCCTTTTCGGCTTAGTAACTTAAAGTCATTCCAAACATTCTGTTTTTAAAATAAGTCTCTCAACACTTTTGAGAGGATTGATCTGAAAAGATGCTCATCTCCTGTCAGAGAAGAAAAATCTCAACTAAGATTTCTCTATCAAGCAACAATAACCTGAAAACTGGAATGCAAGAGTGGTGTCCTGAGAGTAATGATCATCTGTGCAAGGATCAAGGGTGTGAAAATGCAAATTTGTTTTAATGAAAAATGACTGGACAGAGATTGCCACAGCAGGGAGTTCCTGTCTGAAATGTAGCTTCACGCAAAATGTTTTCCTAGATTCAGGTGCAAAGGCACTCAGAGGAGGTCAAGGCTAACTGTCAAACTGGAGACAGAACTCAATTTTATCTTCATTGTCATCCTGCTTGGCACACATGGCACTTACAAGAGTTGTATGTCATGGGGGTTTGCATCAATGTCCCTGGAAATCACAAATGCCAAGGAAGAGTCTGGTTCTCTCCAAGTCAATCAGGAGAGGCCATTGTGCAAATCTGGGAAAGTGAAGGGCAGACAATGGGACACACACCCACTACATCAGTGGGAGGACAGTGGGTCTACATGAGCCAGGAAATGCTGTGTGCAGAGTGGTCCCACTCCAGAGAGGTGATATATAATGCAGAGAGCAACACTGAAAAGACCCTCAAGGTGACTGGAGCTTAGACTCTCTATTGTCAGCCCCAAAAGTAGGGTATGGAGATTCAGGGCTTGGTGTACCCCCATTGCTTTTCAGATTGCTTTGGTCTGGTCTTTCCATGCTGTTTTCTGATATCCCCTTCAGAAAGGAAATTTCTACTCTGTTCCCATGTGTACAGAACGTCTGTAGCTTATGTTTTAGTATTACAAAGACTCACAGTTCAAAGATTATCTGTAGTCTCAGAGCAGACTCTGAATTTGGACTTTTGTAAAATTTACATATGTTTAGTTTGGGAGAGAAATTTAGAGATATGCTAATTTTCATTTTTTCATTACGAGATCATGGTAAAACTTTAGGAACCCAAAGTAAGATGTTGTGATTTAAAATGATGTGTCTATGTGACATGATGTTAAAGGATGATCTTGCTATGATTTGCTTTGTTGGGATGGATTTGTAATGCCTAGAAGAGGAAGGAAAGCCACGTGTAGCGATGTCTGTGATGTGGTACAAGCAACTAAAATAATGGAAAATATGCACCTAAAATTTTAAGCTAAGAGTCATATATTCCTGGGAAGTGGTGTGCCAGAGCACAATTGGCAGTAGTAAGCAAGAGTATACAATTACATGCTCTAGAGCCATTGCTACAGAAGTAAAATGAAGATGAATACCTACCATTACAAAGCAATGAAGCTATGGGTCAGGAGAAAGTAAAGACACAAAGTACAGAATCAGGAATTTTACAAAAGATACAACTGGTAAAAAGGCACATTGAGAATATATAAACAAACAAAAAATAACTCAATAGCTTAAATATATATTCTTCAAGGATGATATCAAGATACAAACCCAGGAATGAGTCTTTGACGCCATATAGAATTCTTAGTTGAGATTTTTCTTCTCTGACTGGAGATGAGCATGTTTTCAGATCAATCCTCTCAAAAGTGGTGAAAGTTATTTAAAAAAAACAGAATGTTTGGAATGACTTTAAGTTACTAAGCTGAAAAGGAAAATTTAAGAAAGTATACAGTACTTGAACCAGAGAAGACATATACAGAATCTCTACTAGAGGGGTCATATCCACACCCTCCATTTCATCTCAGCCCACTGAGATGAAAAACTTACTGCCACATGAGGTAGTGAGCAACTAAGGCCTTCCTCCTCCATTTTTCCTAGGAAGACTATGCTCCTGAACATTGAAGACATCTGTAATTTTTAGTTTTCACGTATTAACTTGTTGAATCCAAGTTCCAGGTGAGAGGATGTGAGAGATGTGGGAAACTCCCTCTTTCATTGATCCAGCTGAATTGGGGCACAGTCTTCACCCTGGATGTGGCATTACTGATAATATATTTTATGTCTACTCATGAGGTTGGGGTTGTATGCCAAGAGGCACAAGCCAAATATTACTAGTGTTGAGAGATCAGATCTTAAAACATTGCTTAGATAGAATTATCCCCCCCACACACACATTGCAGCATCAGAAATATAGTTCCAAGTATTTTTCTTGGAGGAAAAAAATGTAGTTTATAGGAAGGAGACTTGCAACTCTCTTACCATAATATGAATATTGAATGCCCACCACACACTAACAGTTTGAATGCTTTTTCCCAGTTGATTATACCAGTGAGTTATAGTTTTGGAGCTTCTGGGACTTTGAGGAAGTCAGGCAGAAGAGGAAAAAACCTGGGTGAGATAAGCATTTTAAGGTTACTTTCTGGAACCTGTCTCTGGCCATTCATTTTCTGTTATCTGTCACAACATAAGCAGCTTCTATCTCATGTCCTGCTGCCTTGATTGGAACTGCTCGAATCCAGTGTGATGGACTGGTGCTCTCTGATTCTGTGAGCCTTAATAAACCTTTTGTGTATCAAGTTGTTTCGATCATGTACTTTGTTATAGCATTGTAATAGTAACTCCATAAAAAAAATCTTCATTTACAATGGAATTTGTAAAACTTCAAGCTTAAAGGTATCACACACACACACACACACACACACACACACACACACACACACACCCCAAAATATAATAAAAAAATTAAATAAAAAAAACTGAATTGAAAGTAGAAACTTATGCTCTGTCTATTTGTTGACTGTGAGCCATGAGTATTTTGATGCACCTTCTAATTATAGGGTTCCCAAAGGAGGAGCTAGAGAAAGGACCCAAGGAGCTGAAGAGGTTTGCAGCCCCATAGGAGGAACAATAATATGTACCAACCAGTACTGCCAGAGCTCCCAGGGACTAAACCACTAACCAGAGTACACATGGAGGGACCCATGACTCCAGCTTCATATATAGCAGAGGATGGCCTTTTCAAACATCAATGAGAACAGAGGCCATTGGTCCTATGAAGACTTGATGTCCCAGTGTAGAGGAGTGCCAGGTCAGGAAAGTGGAAGTGGGAGTTATTAAGCAGGAGGATGGGAGATGGGATAGGGGGTTTTTGGAGGCATAACAAGGAAAGGGGATACCATTTGAAATGTAAATAAAGCAAATATCTAATAAAATCAAAAATTAAAAAAAAAAGAAAGTACAATCATGTATCTTTTGGAAATTTCGGCTAAACTATGGGCTAATACTTTTCCAGAATAAACTGGACAAAGAACACGCTAGAAAAATTGTCCAATACTGTTCTCTGGAACTGTACTTAAGAGCAGGTAGGACTTGAATATAGTTGTTGGTGAAGGAATTATTAAAATGTGCATTTTTGAAAATATATAAAATGTCAGTTGGTCAGTTGGTCATTTAGAGACGTTTGAAAGTTGTGGTTGGTAATGAAATGACAGAGATTGTCTTGTCAATCCTGTTGTCACATGTGATAGTAGGTATATACCAAGAGACATATTTTTACACTGTAATCACTAGGCTCTGTGAAAATAATTTTAGTTGTCACTAGTTTTGATGTGAAGAAAATGACAATTTCAAGCTAAAAAAAGCTGAGCATGCACAATCCTAACATCTGATAATGCTGAGACATTATTACCTTAATGCCCAGTTTCCTTTATTTTTTTTTTATTTTCTAAGTTTTTTTTTTCATTTACATTCAAAATCATTTCCCCTTTCCCGTTTCCTCCCTCCCCGAAAGTTCCATAAGCCCCCTTCCAGCCCTCTTTCCCCATTCAGCCTCCTCTCGCTTCTCTGTCCTGGCGTTCCCCTACATCCAGTCTTTCCAGGACCAGGGGTCTCTCCTTCCATCTTCTTAAAAATCTATTGATATGCGAATTGTGTCTAGGGTATTCCGAGATTCTGGGTTAATATCCCCTTATCAGTGACTGCATACCATGTGTTCTTTTGTGATTGGGTTACCTCACTAAGGTTGATATTTTCAAGTTCTGACCATTTGCCTAGGAATTTCGTGAATTCATTGTTTTTAATTTCAGAGTAGTATTCCATTGTGTAAATATACCACATCTTCTGAATCCATTCCTCCGTTGAGGGACATCTGGGTTCTTTCCAGATTCTGGCTATTATAAATAAGGCTGCTATGAACATAGTGGAGCATGTGTCCTTATTGCATGCAGGTAAAGCCTCTGGGTATATGCCCAGGAGTGGTATAGCCGGATACTCCGGGAGTGTCATGCCCAGTTTTCTGAGGAACCGCCAGACTGCTTTCCAGAGTGATTGTACCAGCTTGCAATTCCACCAGCAGTGGAGGAGCGCTCCTCTTTCTCCACATCCTCGCCAACAACTGCTGTCTCTTGTGTTTTTGATCTTAGCCATTCTGACTAGTGTGAGATGGAATCTCAGGGTTGTTTCGATTTGCATTTCCCTAATGACTAAGGATGATGAACATCTGTTTAGGTGCTTCTCAGCCATTAGATATTCTTCAGGTGAGAACTCTTTGTTTAGCTCTGATGACCATCTTACCAAAAGCAATATACAGATTCAATTCAATCCCCATCAAAATCCCAACTCAATTCTTCATAGAGTTAGTAAGAGCCATTCAAAAATTCATCTGGAATAACAGAAAACCCAGGATAGCTAAAACTATTCTCAAGAGTAAAAGAACCTCTGGGGGAATCAGTATCCCGGACCTCAAGCTGTACTACAGAGCTGTAGTGTTAAAAACCTCATGGTATTGGTACAGTGACAGGCATGTAGATCAATGGAACAGAATTGAAGACCCAGAAATGAATCCACACTCCTATGGTCACTTGATCTTTGACAAAGGAGCTAAAACCATCCAGTGGAAAAAAGATAGCCTTTTCAACAAATGGTGCTGGTTCAACTGGAGGTCAACATGCAGAAGAATGCAAATTGACCCATTCTTATCTCCTTGCACTAAGCTCAATTCCAAGTGGATCAAGGACCTCCACATAAAACCAGACACACTGAAACTAATAGAAAGGAAACTAGGGAAGAACCTTGAACATATTGGCACAGGGGAGAATTTCCTGAACAGAACTCCAATAGCTTATGCTCTAAGATCAAGAATTGACAAATGGGACCTCATTAAATTACAAAGTTTTTGCAAGGCAAAAGACACTGTCAAAAAGACAAAGCAGCAACCAACTAACTGGGAAATGATCTTTACCAACCCTATATCCAACAGAGGGCTAATATCCAATATATACGAAGAACTCAAGAAGTTAAACTCCAGAGAGGCAAGTAACCCTATTAAAAAATGCCCAGTTTCTAATGAAAATAAAGAATCATACAATATCCAGTCAAAGATGGATGAACCACCATGCATATTGGAGAAAAGGGGACAAAAGAAAATTCATTGGAGAACAGTTTGAGGCTGTATAGAGAGGACAAAAACTCAATACGTACCATCAATTAAATGTTGAGATTAAAATCTGATGGAACAAAATTAGAAATCTTGTCAGATTTTGTGATTCCCTTTGTAGTCACGTGTTTGGTTGGGGATTAGCATTTGGACTGAGAAGTCAAACGTCAGTTTTGGCTATCTAATGCATTTGGAGATGGGTATACATAACAAGAAGGAACTTTGGAAAGTTCAATTATATATTAAGTAATCAATTCAAGCCAAAAATGTATCAAAAATTAATTTTAGAACACAGTGTAAAAATATATAGGATACCTAAAAATAAAGAAACATCTATTAAATAAGTCAAAACAATACTTGTTCCATGATCGCATGGGCTACACAGAGAAACCCTGTCTAGAAAAATGCAAGAAAAATTGTAACTGCAAATGTCTCCATTAGAAGAGGGAGTATTGGAATTATGGAGATAACTTGATGGGGAAAAGCCTTGTAAACTAGAAGACCTCAGCTCAGATCATCAGAATCCAGATCATGTCAGAAGTGGTAGCACAAGTCTGTAATTCCAAGGCACCTGCAGTGAGATGGGAGGTGGAGTCTGGGGAAAGAGAATGAGTCTCACTGACTGACAATTTAGCAGAGAAAAGTAAAATACCCTGCCTCAAAGACAGTTGGAAGAAAAGACCTATATCTGAGTCATTTTCTGACCTCTACAGGTATCCATAACACATGTGAGCTTCAATAATCTGGTTGGTTTGTAACATTCTTGTTCTTCTTTGAACTTGCTCTTGTCATGTTCCTCTTTGCAGGTTTTTCTGTTGAACTCTTTCTTTTAATATTTTGACATAAATAATACTTTTATAAGAATTATACCTAATCATAATCAATTCTGCAATTTACTTGCAGGGGGTAGTTCTAATTCTTCCAAGTGTTCTGAGATACCTGTTACACACTGACAGTATATGTGTGTTTATATATGTGAATTCACATACACATGTGTATGTGTGTGTGTTCATGGCTACTAATGATTTGTTGAGTAATGTTGTTCTATGGGACACCACATTTTCATATGTTTGAGTGAAAGTGGTATAAATTTGGTTTTATTTTCTTCCTAACTTTTCTTTCATTTTCTTCTTTTGGTATATGTTGTATTCTGGACAAACATTCCCAATCAGAACATTTACAATGTAATTACTCTGAAAGTAAACAGTCAACAATGACTGAATGTGTGTCATGGAAATCTTTTTATTGGATGTTGTGCAGTAAGTCATGTTTTGCCTGAAACATTTGGTAATATGGAAAAAGGATCATATTTGAAAGTTAAAGGCAGAAAAGTATCTCAATATCATCATATTAACATTCTTAATTACCTATTTAGATCTGATGTAAACATTATTTTCTAAATTCCTGTAGAAGTAACCTTTCTTCTCCAGATTTAATTGTCATCTTGGAGGCTTACTATTGAGGCTTAAACTCACTCTTTCTAGCTCTTTCTGAACTCTTTTGTCTGGTTAAACCTAGCTGTTCTGGCCCAAACTCCTCTCCAAGATTACTAATTCTGGTTACTCTCAGGTTCTCACTGAATTGTTCTTTTTGGCCTCAAAGTAACTCTGGGAATTTGTTATAATCTGGCTGCTTCTTATTCTCTGGCTTCAACTGCCTCTGATGACCTGCACTAAACTACATGAACTCATGAACAAACACAAGTCCAGTGCACTGCACTCACTACAGTGTCTCACAGATGACATACTCTGCCCACCTGTGCTGCTCTTAAATAGCTTCTCTTTCCTGGGCTGTTGTCCTGGGAGTTAGGCACATCCTATCTCTGATTCATTCTGTAAAATCTCTCCCTGATTCATCACTCTGTCAACTCCTCAGTTAGACATTACTTTCACTTATGTCTGCTTTCTTTTAACCTTACCCACATTGTTTGGAATTAGTGTGTAGTAAAGGTATATGTGTATTCCAACCAGAGGAATTAAAAGTGTATCTGTAGTCTAACCAGATCAGATAGGCCATATAAGAATTTTGGATATGATCCCTTGCCAGAGCAGCCATGTTTCTGTATTAAAACTCCTCAATAAATTACATACAAATGATTTATAGAAATGAATAGAACAAAAAACTACTCATTTATAACAATTCTGCCTCACTTAAAATTATTATGAGAACTTTTTGTTTTTTTTTTCTGAGAAAGGATGAATTTAAAATATCAATTTTAATTAATGTCATTTTGAAGAAGTTTTTATAATCAATTAAAGCAACTTAAGGAATGAAAACTGCTTTTTACTTGAACAATTCTTTAGTAACAAACAATTTTGTGACCAATTTTGAGGAATTAAATATTTAAGATCCATAAAGAGAACATTAAGGTAAATGTTTGTTACTGAAAATCATTAGGTAAAATTACTAAATAGTAGTATTTAATATTTAATTCAATATATGTAATATTCCTCTAAAATGAAATATTAATTAGTAATTTTCATCTGCAAGACTTATCTTTAATGTTCATCCACCACCTTCTCCTGATGAGTATTTCAGGAAATATTTAGAAAACCATTATAGCCATTTTCATCAGTGCTGCATAAATCTTTTTTTTTCTTCCCTAAGTTGCTGCAATATTTAACATTACTGAGCAAGGAGTTATGTCACCATGTGCTTTAGACCAGTACAATCATGTGTTTTGCTTTTGATATACCTTAATGTTTACCAATCAACAACTTTTGCAAATTAGCAAATCTATCTATGTTTTTTATTGGTAGTTTGAATTTTATTTATTATTGGTGGTAGGGCATGCACATATGTATATAGAGAGGTGAGAAAACAATTTTCAAGAGTTGGTTCTCTCTTTGTACCATGGGTTCCAGAACTGATCTCAAATTGTCTGGCTTGTGTGGCAAGTGCTTTTACCTATGAAAAATCTTACAGACTCTTATTTGATATTTCTAAAGGGTTAAAAAATTATCTTTTTCCTTCCATATTATTAGAAGAAAAGACAAAAATCTTAAAAAATAAAGTAGAAATATTATGCGTCTGCATTTTGGTCCTTCAGTTAAGACTACCATAACTTATAGTTTAGGAAGTTTTAGTTATTAAGAAAAATCCTGGGCCTTTTTTTTAAATATTGACCATTGCTTGGTCATAATGAATAATAGTTTCTTAATTTAAGGCTCAGTTCCATCATAGATACTGTTAAACTTCTATCTTTTCTTATAGTAATAATAGACTCATAACGGCAAATGCTCATAGGATGGAATGACCAAATGTGACCATCAATATTCTCACTAGCAATATAATCCCTTTAAAACAGCATTTTATCAGTCTGAACTAAAACAACGTTATATGAAAAATGGGTTCAAAATGGGTTCTTCTGCACTTCCCAGCAAAGGCAGCTATACTGAGCAAGATTTGCACGGCCTATGGTTTTCAGTGCCCCAGGTTTCATTGAAGATAGGGCAGGACAGAAGATATGACTCATTTCTGAAGCTATCATTCAAGACTTATAGAATCCTGCTTTTAGTACTAAATAATATTATAGCGTTTTCCTTGTGGAAGGGGAGCCAGAGTGAATATAGTCACAGGGATTATCACATAAAATAGCATGAAGAGTTATGATTGCTTGTTTGGGACCTATGCATTTAGGAGCTATATGGAGTGAAGAGCTGTACAGTCTAGATTTTTCACTCTTCATAGTTCCATTGAAGATACAGCATGACAAAAGATATTGCACAATACTGAAGTTATCATTCAAAACTCAGAAAGCTGGAATAACTATAGTCACAGGCATTATTATAAAAAAATAACATGGGAAGTTGTGATTGCTTGTTTGGGGCTTTTGCAGTTAGTAGGTTAAAGAAAATAAGACTTTGATTGTTAGGTAGTTGGAGGAAGAGTAAATAAAGAAATCTTTAATTTGATGTGAGTATCCAAAGGCAAAGCCATAATGAATTTCTTGTGTCTCAAATTTTAAAGCAAATTGCATATAAGTTAAAAGTATTTTTGTCTTTGCTTTCCTTGGTGAATTATATCTACACAAACACTTTTTACCCCAGCGGGTTGAGGATAAGATAGAAATTAGAATAAATATGACAAATACTCATAAGATTAAATCAGAGAATAAGAACATAGGGAATCTAGTACAGGAAATGTTTAATAAAGTTTCAATACCATTTTATGGATGTGTTAAAAAGAAGCTCTCTTATGCCCCAAATGAATATGTCTATATCAAAAACAAAACTGCCAACAATGTTCCACATGCTTATATCTCATCAAGTAGTTACCAGCATCGTGAAAGATCAAGCCAGCATCTCCTCTCAAAAACCTACCTGTCCTATAAAAGTGTTTGTCAAAGAAAATCATCTAGATTAACCCAAAACACATAGTTTAAAAGAATAATCATACATTTTGTCAAAGAATTCAAGAAGTCCAAAAGAGACACAAAGAAAGGACTTGATGAAATTAACGAGAAAGAACTTAATGAAGATAAACATCTGAATGATGCTTGAGAAAACACAAACATAAGACTAATGAAAATGACAAAGGTAATTCAGGACTTGAGAATGGGATTCAATAAGGATATAGAAACATTAAAAGTACTCAAGCTGAAATGATTTTAATACTTCAGGTTTTTTAATACTCAGGTTACCTGTATGAAAAAAACCAGAAACGTTAGGATTAATTGACATCAAAATCAAATAGATTTAACAGATATATATAAACATATATATATATATATATATATATATATATATATATATATATATATATATATATATATAAATTTGTTCACCCAAACACCAAACACCAAGCAATATATATATTCAACTCAGCATCACATAGAAGCGTTTCTAACACAGACCATATTCAGGGACACAAAATTAGTCATTCCTAACTCAAAACGATTGAAAATATTCCTTGTGTCCTATTTGACTGCAAATTCAGCAATGTGGCAGGAAACAGAATCAACTTACACAAATCATAGAGAAGCTGATAATGAATTCACTCCTATTCATAATAGACTCAGAGAAAAAAATATATAGCAATAAATGTAAAAAAGGAACCAACAAACCTCGACACTGATAATTTTAAGCCTCTGTAGAAAGAATTAGAGAAAGACACTAGAAAATGGAAAGACACCCCATGTTCGTTGACTGGTAGACTTAATATGAGAAAGTAACCAAATTACCAAGTGTTACTTGCAGATTAAATACAATCCCTATTAAAACCCATATCCCATTCTTCATAAATAGAAAAAATAAACTATCCTAAAATTCAATATGGAACTAGACTATATCCCAGAGAGCCCAAATAATTCTGAGTAAAAAGAAAATGCTTGAGGTTTATCATTCCAGATCTTAAGAAATATTACAGAGCAATAGTGATAAAAATCCACATAGTACTGGCATAGTAACAGACATATAGACAATGGATCAAAATCAAAGACCATATATGACTATGAGTGACTTCAGCAATTTAACATTTGACAATGATAGCAAATAAATGACCAAAAATGAGCAAACAAATAAGCCACAAATTGGAGGGGGGAAAGCATCTTCTAGAAATAGTTCTAGGAAAACTGGATGTCTATTTGTAGAAGAATCAAATTAAGCCTTTATCTATCGATGTAGGTGAAAACTAAATCCAAACAGATCAAACACCTAAACATTAAACATGAAACAATGAAATTGATAGAAGAAAACATGCGCAGTAACCTAGATTATACAGAAAAGAACATTTGAATGGCATTTTTTTGCCCAAGAATTATGTCCAACAATTTACAAGCAGCTGTAATTGAAACTGAAACACTTTTTCTACAGCTACAGAAACAATCGACTTGGTGAAAATGAAGTCCACAGAGAGGAAGGGAATCATTAGCAGCTATACATCTGAAAACAGATTAAAATCCAGAATATATAATAACAAAAAAAACACCCAAAACATAAAACAATGAGTCAAAAGCACAAAAAAACCCAAACAAACAAACAAAACAACAACAAAAAGCCAATAATCCATTTAACAAAACAGGGGCCTGGGACCTTTACAGAGAGATCTCAAACAAGAAAGAAAAATGATTATGAAATATTTTAAAATATGTTCATGGTCTCTAAAATTTATGAAAATGTATAAAAAGATTAAAATTTTTATTTTATGCCCATCAGATTGGTAAAAATCATCAAGACAGCTGGCAGTAAATGCCAGAGGGAGATTGGGCAATATGGAACTCTCATTCACTCTTGGTGGGATTGCCAGTTGATGCAGTCACCACGGAAATCAGAGTGGAGAATTCTCAAAAAGCTAAAAATAAATATACCATATGAAATATCTATGGAATTGTATATACAGTCATACAATTCCTTGGCTTATGACCAAAGAACTGGACACCGTCTCCAGAGATACTGCTCAGATCCTTTCGTTGCTACTCTACTCACAGTGTCTGAGAAATGGAAACAACATCAATGGTCTTCATTTGACAAATGGATAACGAGGCTATGGTACATATACACAATGGAATACTATTCAGCTGTAAAGTAAAAGTGAAATCATGAACACTGTGGGTAGATAGGTAGATTCAGAAAAGCTCATTCTTAGTGAAATAACCCAGACCCAAAAAGACAAGTGTCACATGTGGTCCTATATCAGAAACTCCTAGCTCCAAATCCTCAGATGTGAGAACATCTTGGAAGAACTCCAGAAAGAATGAAAATAAAAGGGATCATTCCTGAGATATAAGAGTTTGTAGAGAAATGAAGGGCTAAATATAATGGTATAAGTGATCAGATCTGGGAAAATGGGAAATAAGGGCATTTTGAGTATGGAGGGGAAATAAATAAAGAAGGAAGGGGGGATATAAAATTATAATGATGATGTCTGAAAAGTCATAAGGGATCTTGAGCTGCTTACCTAAGAGAAAGCTGTAATACATGGAATTCTGCCTGTAAAGATGCCTAGAGTACAAAGGAATTTTTCTCATCTGGGCTAGCTAACACCTAATGAAAACCCCAACATCAGACACCTGAAACATTCTTCTGAGTTGTTTTACAGAGGTATTCAAGATGGTTCCAAAACATACAGCCTGTTGCTATTGCCTTTGGTTGTCCCTTATAGACGGAAGATAAATCCCTAGTTTGAAGATGCCATGTACTTCAGAAACAGGCCAGAGAGGTCTAATCTGGCACTGACTTGATGGGTACTTCGTGAGCACTAGATTTCATGGTTCTAGAAAGTGTCATGCGATCTTCTGAAGTAGGGAAGTGATCACCTGTACTATTACAACTATGAACCACAACAACCATAGTTGCAAAATATGTCTAAAGGTGCAGTAGTGACACTCCTACCTGTCTGTAGTCACCAACAGCTTTCTACTTGGTTTTAAGACACACTACCACATCTTCTAAATCCATTCCTCCATTGAGGGACATCTGGCATGCAGTCACTGATAAGGGGATATTAACCCAGAATCTCGGAATACCCTAGACACATTTCGCATATCAATAGATTTCTAAGAAGATGGAAGGAGAGACCCCTGGTCCTGGAAAGCCTGGATGTAGGGGAACGCCAGGACAGAGAAACGAGAGGGGGTTGAATGGGGAAAAGAGGGAGGGAAGGGGGCTTATGGGACTTTCGGGGAGGGAGGAAACGGGAAAGGGAAAATGATTAGGAATGTAAATAAAAAAACTTATTCTTCATAAAATATATTACATATTACCAGAGTATACAGGATCAGCATGAAGCTGGTTCTGTAGAGAAAGTAATGAAAGTAGAAATAATGCACGCAAAAATGTGTATAAGGACAGTGTCTTCAATCATACAAGATGAAAACGATGTGTTTAAAGTTGAAATGAACAAATTATAAGGTACTTTTCTGCAGTGCCATTATAATAAGAGATCATTCCTCCTGGGGTTGAAGATGATCATATTTCACTGATAATAGACCTCTGTCCTTTAAAAGCTTCCTGCAAAGCAGAGGCTTGAGAAAATTCTATTTTTTTTTCATTTTGCATAGTATTTTTAAACTTTTTTTATTGGATATTTTCTTTATTTACATTTCAAATGTTATCCCTTCCCCTCTTTTCCCTGGAAACCCCCTATCTCATCCCGTGCCCCCCTGCTTCAATGAGGATGTTCCCCTACCCACACACTCCTGCCTTGCCGCCCTGGCACTCTCATATACTAGGACATCACTCCTTCACAGGACCAAGAGCCTCTCCCCATATTGATGCCCCGCAATGTCATCCTCTGCTACATATGCGGCTGGAGCCATGGGTCACTCTATGTGTACTCTTTGGTTGGTGGTTTAGTATCTGGGAGCTCTGGGGGTTCTGGTTTGTTGATATTGTTGTTTTTCCTATGGGGTTGCAAATCCCTTCAGCTCTTTCAGTACTTTCTCTAACTTCTCTCTTGGGGACGCCATGCACAGTTCAATGGTTGGCTGTGAGTATCTGCCTCTGTATTTGTTCAGTTCTGGGAAAGCCTCTTAAGAGATAGCTATATCAGAATCCTGTCAGCATGCATTTCTTGGCATCCACAATAGTGTCCGGGTTTGGGAACTGTATATGGGATGGATCCCCAAGTGGGGGAGTCTCTGGATGGTCTTTCCTTCAGGCTCTGCTTCATACTTTGTCTCCATATTTCCTTCCATGAGTATTTTGTTCCCACTTCTAAGAAGGACCGAAGCATTCAGACTTTGTCCTTCCTTCTTCTTGAGCTTCATGTGGTCTGGGAATTGTATCTTGGGTATTCTAAGCTCCTGTGCTAATATCCACTACTCAGTGAGTACATACCACGTGTGTTCTTTTGTGATTGGGTTACCTCACTCAGGATGATATTTTCTAATTCCATCCATTTGCCTAAGAATTTCATGAATTCATTGTCTTTAATAGCTGAATAATTCTCCATTGTGTAAATGTACCACATTTTCTGTATCCATTCCTCTGTTTAAGGGCATCTGGGTTCTTTCCAGCTTCTGGCTATTACAAATAAGGCTGCTATGAGCATATTGGAACATATGTTCTTATTATATGTTGGAGCATCTTTTGGGAATATGCCCAGGAGGGGTATAGCTGGGTCCTCAGTTAATACTATGTCCAATTTTCTGAGGAACCGCCAAACTGATTTCCAGAGTGGTTGTACCAGATTGCAATCCAACCAGAAATGGAGGAGTGTTCCTCTTCCTCCACATCCTCACTGTCATGTTGTCACCTCGGTTTTTGATCTTAACTATTTTGACTGGTGAAGTTTCAGGGTTGTTTTGATTTGCATTTCCCTGATGACTAGGGATGTTGAACATTTCTTTAGGTGCTTCTCAGCCATTCAATTTTCCTCAGCTGAGAATTCTTTCTTTAGCTCTGTACCCCATTTTTAGTAGGGTTATTTGTTTCTCTGGAGTCTAACTTCTTGAGTTCTTTGTATATATTGGATATTAGCCCTCTATGGGATATAGGATTGGTTATGGCCATCTTGCCGAAAGCAATCTACAGATTCAATGCAATCCCCATCAAAATTCCAACTCAGTTCTTCATAGAGTTAGAGCAATTTGCAAAATCACTTGGAATAATGAAAAACCCAGGATAGAAAAACATTATTCTCAATGATTATAGAACTTCTTGGGGAATTACTATCTCTGACCTCAAGCTGGATTACATAGCAATAATGATATAACAAAACAAAACTGTATGGTATTGGTGCAGAGACAGGTAAATAGATCAATGGAACAGAATTGAAGACCCAGAAATTAACCCACACATCTATGGTCACTCGATCTTTGACAAAGGTGCTCAAACCATCCAGTGGAAAAAAAGATAGCATTTTCAACAAATGGTGCTGGATCAACTGGTGGTCAGCTTGTAGAAGAATGCACATCTATCCATTCTTATCTCCTTGAAAAAAGCTCAAGTCCAAGTGGATCAAAGTCCTCCACATAAAAACAGACACACTGGAACTAATAGAAGAGAAAATGGGGAAGAACCTTGATCACATGGGCCCGTGGGAAAATTTCCTGAAGAGAACACCAATCACTTATGTTCTAATATCAAGAATCGACAAATGTGACCTCATAAAATTGTGGCGTTTCTCTAAGGCAAAGGATACTGTCAATAGGACAAGATGGCAACCAATAGATGGGGAAAATTCATTTTAAAAAGAAAACTACATCTGTGTCATGAAAAATATTAAAGTTCAGAAGTAATGTTGAGTAATATTGAAGTGTTATTTTTCTCCATCTAATTTAGATTTCATTCTTGTCTCTATAGACAGAAAGCAGAAATTGTAAATTTAAACCATCTGTCTATCTGTGTGTCTGTCTGTCTATCTGCCTGCCTGCCTGCCTGCCTGTCTGTCTGTCTGTCTATCATATATCTATTCATCATTTATCTATTTTGCATTTATCTATCAAACTATCATCTCTTCATATGTGTTTGTGTGTATATATGTTATAGAAACAAGTACATACTGACATGTCAGAGCAAAATTTCTTAGGATCATATGGAGGGATTTTAAATGAACATCTATATAGGAGTAACATAAAGTTGCCTGTGACCAAAAGGGGATTCTGCACTTTAGCCTTACAGAACAGAAATCTGTCAGGTATGAGCAGAGTTCAACTATCAGACACCCACAAGTCTTTCTTACTTGCACAAAGTCCAAGCATAATGTGGAAACATTTGAGTGAACCAAAATATTTCTTGTCTTCTTGTCACTGATTCTTGTTTTGATCACCCTACTTTAAAACATGCCTGGTGCTTCTGTGGTGACTCCTTTCCTCTCATCCTGACACCAGGAGAATGACTTCTAGAGGGAAAGATGTCACACACATAGAGTCATTGCCAACAGATGAGCACTGAGTAGTATTAACCTTCCCTCCTCACCTGACAATTTATCTGGTAATGACACAAGACAGGGGCACACAGTGGGTTTTCCATTTTCAAATTCTGTCAGAGACCTGATCACAATAAGTGACTTCCCCTGTCCATGGGCTAAGAGAATGAGACATGGAACAACCTGGTGATTTGGATGTGTCAGTATTAAAGCAACAACCATTTTCTCCATCTCAAGCCTGAAATCACCCTCCCTATACCTCACATGCAATTGTGAACAGGGATTCCTCAGGTCCAAATTACTGTGGCTAGTAGGTAGAGTGTTTCTTCGTTGTCCTTTTCTCTTATGACAATTTATACATTGGCTCTTTTCTCTAATGTGAATTGCTAAATTTAGCTTCTCTAAGGTTTTTCTTCCTTAGCTTTTACATATCTCCATTTACTTGTATCAGTGGAATCAATCATGTGACCTTCATGATAAGCAGAAAAGCCTGTACGATATGCTTCTTAGGAAAGTCCTAAATATGGGCAGGAACAACTGTGATGTGTGTGGGGTGATTGGATCCAGAGACAGATGACAGCGGGAATGAGTTGAAAATTACTTATGAGTATATTATTAGGGTAAGATGGGGATGTTTTACATACAGGGACAGCTGGAGAGACAGAGGGACAGAAAGATAGAGAAAATAAGACAGATTCTTAAAATTTTACATCCTATGTTTACACAGATGCATTTTAACCATCAACTGCATTATTTTCTAGGCTCTGTGATCATTCAGTCATGTTCTGTCAGCCGCATACCATAATGAAATAGAAAATGGTAAGTTCTGAGCCACAACAGGCAGGTTGGATGAGCCTCATGAATAGTCTCTAACTCTACACAAGCAAGCTTCATGGTGTATTTTTTAGTGTGTACTTTAGTGAGAAATGTCAGAGTCTATTTTTCTAAACATAAGGAGTCAAATTAAGGTCCAGTGAGGACTCAGAAATTAGACATGTGATAAGTTGTCAGGAGCATGAAAAAGATATGGCTTTAAAGGTTTTGTATTTTTTCTTAGATTTTTTTCCTTTTGAGACTCCCTTTTCACACTGTTTTGTAATATTCAGAGAGGTAGTTACTGAGCACAGTACTAGGATTACATCAACTTACAATTCTGTGAAATGGAGTTTTTTGGAAAGTGAACCTTTTATAAAATTCTAAGTCACCACTTCTAACAGCTATGGAAATGATGTGAAAACACTTTTTAATATTTTCCATTTAGAATAATTAAGAGTATAACAATATTTTTTTTCTCTCCTACTTTCAATTTTTAGCACACTACACTTTTTGCAATGTAGTATAAGCATCACAATGCAATCCCTCCTGTGGGTACTCTGAAACTATTTTTTCAATATTCAGATAGAGTGCAAACTACTAAGGCAACACCACACTTGCTCTGCACATTAGGACGGTGACGTGGGGGAGTAGATAACCCACTTTGACTACTCTGCATAAATGAGTGAGTTTTCATACCATATTTTCTAAGCATGTGGACACCAGTTTGTGTGCAGGGGCACACATATACATAGCCATTGGTACATATGAGTTCGTACCCTGGGTGACAATAATGTCTTGATTTTCATACTTACAGCTTGCTTTACACAAAAAGTAGTGTCAAATACTATCAATTAAATTAGCAAGGATAGTTTCAAGGAAATTGATTTCTGGAGGCCAAATACCCTGAAATCACTCAAAGTCCTTGTTGCTTTTCAGGTGTCCCATTAATCTTTATAGAACTCCATTGACATTGGTGGCAGCTGCTTTCTCATACATTGCTCAGGGCAGATTTGAACAGAGCACTGTGGTCTCCGGGGATTCAGGTCTAATTTAACTGAACTCACATTAGGCCTTTAAACTAAACAGAAAATGATATAGAAGGGTTTTGTAGAGACAGGGGTGTAAATTATAACCTGGTGCCAACCCCATCCATGACGGAGCTTCATTCGGGACGTGCTTGTTTTCTTAAGTTACTTCCCATGTCATTTTATGTGGCCTGAAATTTAATAAGCACTTGGCTCACAGCTTGGGTAGTGTACTGCCTCCTATGTTGGCTATTCCTAAGATTTGAAGCAGTGAAGAATTCAGTTTGGCGAGGAAAGGACAAGAAACTCAACCCAAATTTATATGCCCCATCAGTAATGAGGAAAAAAATGGATAAAGACAAAGCCAGATAAAATAAATAGTGCAAAGTCATTAGGAAGATTCAGTGAGGCACTGATAACCCCAAGCCTAGGTACAACTATGCAGGGTCCCTGCATTCCAGTTATGTGATTCTGTGAAAATCATTCACCCCTCTGAAAGAAAAGGTTAAAAAAAAATCATGCCCTGGACTTCTAGTCCTGTTAACCAACAGCTATAGCTCCTTAGCAAATGAGGAAAGAAAAGAATAAGTAGATAGATTAAAAAAAGAGGAAATTTGGAAAAGGTCAGTTATTTCTGGAAAAACAAAGGCTTTGGTTACTCTTTCCTCTATCACAAGAAAGCTCTCATCCATTTCCTGGGTTTTTTTTTTGTTTCTTTTCTTCTTCTTCTTCTTCTTCTTCTTCTTCTTCTTCTTCTTCTTCTTCTTCTTCTTCTTCTTCTTCTTCTTCTTCTTCTTCTTCTTCCTTCTTTCTTTCTTTTTTAAAAAAATCATACTTACGGTCAATAAAATATGTTAGCACCCTATATGAGAGTATAGGGTGCTAACAGGGCATGTAAATAGACTCTGTCTACATGTTCTAATTAGTATGATCAATTAGAAAGTCATATTTAATCGTTTCTCAGCCTTTTGGTTAAGATCAAGAGTAGAAAGTCATATTTAAAATATTGGAAATTTATTAGAAGTATGAGAAATTTACTGCTAACTGTTAAAACAGATGCAGAAGTATCAACTAGAGCAGGGACAAGAGAAGACCACAGTGATTTTAGGGATGGCATTTTCCTATCCCTAGTAAAATCAGAAGACAAATGTTAAACCTTGAGATACAGCCCTGTCCTCACAAGCAGCATCTTCTTTCATGTGAAAATGAAAGAAATTAAATATAGACAGACAGATAAAGAGGATTTATACCATTTTCAAGGTAATTTATTTTCAGTACTTACTTTCTTGCCTTTATTTTCTGCATTAAGCTCTGTAAAAGCCTCCTGAATTAAGTTCCCTCAAGCACTACCAAGTGAAGCAGCCCAAAACATACATGAGTTTGGTCATAAAGTACATTTTACACCTCTTGTCAAAACAACAAAAATCAGGTGAATATCTGGAATCTTGTAAAACAGACTTGAGGATGGAGAGAGATGCATTATAATCTTCTAATATCTGACACGGTCAAGTCCCATGAGGATGATTCAGGCACAAAAGCTAGAATCAGCCCGAGGAGAATATCTCCTTCTGCTTCCAGAGTTGTGTACAGACCGGCTTTATTCGTCATTCTTCCTCTGGGCATGCTGCTGAAATTGATAGGAAAAAGAAAGATATAATCAGGTTGATGTACCATTTCACAAAAAAAAAAAAAATAAAATAAAAAGAAAGACAGAAAGAAAGAGAAAAGAAAAGAAAACATGGATGGTTTGTAAATTGTATAGAACTGCAGTTTTAAATAACTGGGGGATAAAAGAATATTGGAATTCTTTTTCACACTCAAAATTTAAAATTTGCTTTCTCTCTCTCTCTCTCTCTCTCTCTCTCTCTCTCTCTCTCTCGCTCTCTCTCTCTGTGTGTGTGTGTGTGTATGTGTGTGTGTGTGTTTGTGTGTGTAAGCATGGCACATAAGTATGTAACAACAATAATAATCAAAGAAAAAGAGGCTATCAACTAAAGTTGTTGTATGAGAGGAGTTCAAGGGAAGGTAGCTGGAGAGGGCTGGAGGAAATAGGAAGGAAAGAGAAGGGAGAAGTGATGCAATTCTATTTCAATTAAGAACATATTTTGGAATGTAAATAATAAAACTTAGAAAATAAAAAAATTTAAAAAAAGAACATATTTTAAAGCCGGGCAGTGGTGGCACACGCCTTTATTCGCAGTACTTGGGAGGCAGAAGCAGGCGGATTTCTGAGTTCGAGGCCAACCTGATCTACAGAGTGAGTTCCAGGACAGCCAGGGCTATACAGAGAAACCCTGTCTCGAAAAACCAAAAAAAACAAAAAAACAAAAAACAACAAAAAAAAAGAACATATTTTAAAATATAACCTGACTGTGCTAGTTGCTTCTACTTTCTAGCTGCTAGAATTAATAGAAATTAATATTGATTGACTAAATTGTCAAAGCAGAAGATAATCTCTTCTTGTTGCCAAAAGTAAGATGGTAGCCTTAGATGGCTTATGTAATTTCCCATGTGTTTTCCATGCACAATAAAAAATTACATGTTATTAATATAATGATAGCTCTCCTGTGTCAGGAGAGCTTGTGATGGTATCTTCACATTACCAGTTATGAAAAAAGAAATGAGACTAGGTGGTACTGTGATTCACATGAGGCCAACAATCTGATGAATGACATAGTTGGAATAAGATGATAGTTCTAAGTTAGCTGCGATGGTATATTTCTACAATATCTAGACTCAAGTGATGTAGGCTGAGCTACACCTAAAGCTTAAGGCCAACTTGAAGCTGCATATGAACCTTGAACTCATTCTTTGAGGTAACAAGTCTCCATGAGGCTAAGCAATTGTTCTGTAAATTATTTTACATTTTTTCGATGCTTTCACTACCTGTTTTCTTGCTTTTTGTTATGTCATCCTGGGGTGGGGGGGTGACATTTGGAATGTAACTAAATAAAATAATTTTTTTAAAAAGAAATTTGTCATCAATTTAAAAAAATAATACATTGATCGGGAGCTGCAGCATGAGTAAAGGATAGATCTTCAACATCCATGTAATAAGTAGGACAGAATAGCACACAACAGCACTAGGGAGGCACATGCAGGAACTCTTTTGATCCTACTGACAAGTAAGTCATTCCATATTAGTTATCTCCAGGTTTTGTGTGAGACCCTATATCAAGTAACAAAGTAGAAAGTTATACGGGTTGTCACTTGACATTGACATTTGGCTTCCAAAATCAGTTTCACACACATGTGAAAAATAATACAAAAGAATATATCATACAAACACACACACACACACACAAACACAAACACAAACACACACATGCATGCACAGACACAAATCCATTCGTCTGACAGTTGTCTGTACAACCTTAACACATGTAAGTGTAGACCTTACCTGTGGTCTTGAGCATGAAGAAACACATGAAGGCTTCTCACCATCTTAGAGTACTCTGAGACTCATTATAAAATAGTTTCCCTCCTTAATCTAGACCTTCACAAACCTGTGAGAGAAAGCTTTTCCTCTGCCCCTGAACCCTGGAGATTGCATTTGATGAGAGCAGAGGGGAATTGAAATTTTCTGAATAACTAGCCTGAGGCTACTCTCAACAGGAAAGAGAACACAGGTATTGCATACTTAACAATTTTCTTCCTAACACTGACCTTGTTTCAAACATAAAATGAAAAACAGCAAAGAGACAATGATCATAATTTAATGAGTAAAATAAATGGTTCACTGAAGGTCAGATGGAAAATTTTTAGCCATCATAACAAACAAATTGAATCACTGCCCGATTCCAGTGTTCAAATGAGCCACACAAATACAAAAGATAATTGGTCATGACAGATTATTTGAACTCTGCCCAGTTAGCAACTTCATGATTTGCACTAACTTTATAAAAGCATGTTGCTACAGACCTACACTGCATTATACTACAAACTCCGACTTAGATACTGAGAAAGTAGCCCCCTCAGTTACAAGGAGATATTCTGAAAATTTGGGCTACTTGGTAATCAAGGCTGGATGTCTTAGTCTCACACAACAGAGTTTGGAAATACGAATTTGCCAAGGGCCCTGGAGAGATAGTTTAGTGGCTGAGAGTGCTTAATCTTCTTGCAGAGGACATTGATTTTGTTTCTATATATTTAAACATATACTTGATTATTTATTTATAATTTATAAAATGCTCTTAAACCTCCAGAGAGATTCTAAATCAAATAGATTAATAGTCATGAGGTTGGACTGCTGTACAATGTTTATTTCCTCTCTCATCTCTCTTTTTTTATTTCATTTATTTATTTTTTTAATTTTATTTTCTAAGTTTTTTTTTATTTACATTCAAAATCATTTCCCCTTTCCTGTTTCCTCCCTCCCCGAAAGTCCCATAAGCCCCCTTCCCTCCCTCTTTTCCCCATTCAACCCCCTCTCGCTTCACTGTCCTGGCATTCCCCTACATCCAGTCTTTCCAGGACCAGGGTTCTCTCCTTCCATCTTCTTAGAAATCTATTGATATGGGAATTGTGTCTAGGGTATTCTGAGATTCTGGGTTAATATCCCCTTATCAGTGACTGCATACCTTGTGTGTTCTTTTGTGATTGGGTTACCTCACTAAGGATGATATTTTCAAGTTCTGACCATTTGCCTAGGAATTTCGTGAATTCATTGTTTTTAATTGCAGAGTAGTATTCCATTGTGTAAGTATACCACATCTTCTGAATCCATTCCTCCGTTGAGGGACATCTGGGTTCTTTCCAGCTTCTGGCTATTATAAATAAAGCTGCTATGAACATAGTGGAGCATGTGTCCTTATTGCATGCAGGTAAAGCCTCTGGGTATATGCCCAGGAGTGGTATAGCCGGATCCTCCGGGAGTGTCATGCCCAGCTTTCTGAGGAACCGCCAGACTACTTTCTGTACACAGTAGAAATTTTAACATGTGATTCTTCAGTTACAAAAACTTGAGAAGCCTTTTTATCTAATGCTTTTTTTCTTTTTCTCTTTCTTTCTACAAGCCTAGTCTTCCATTTATACCTTGCCTCCATAGAGCAGCTTGATGAATTCATACTTGCATTTTCCCTTATAAAAATCTTTTATGATCTCTTTTCTACCTTCCCCACACAGAAATATATGTTCCCTGTACACTGAGATATTTTTACCTTACATATTTCCTTAGGCATCTTTGTACTACTGTCCTTTTCTCCATCACAAACTCAAAGACTAAAACAGTGCATTCATATGTAAACCTTAGGAATGTAGCTAGAATCCTGACACTAAGTAAGTATTTAATGACTGACTTTGGTGAAAGAAATATATCTTATGCTACATTCCCCATAAGTATAGCTGGAGACTAATAGTCTTCTGCCATGATTTATTAAGTCTGTGCTCTATAAGGAAAAGAGTAAAGCTAGAGAAGAGGAAGAGAGGAGGAAAATCCATGGTTTCAGCAGAGATCTTGATCCATCAGCTTTGGAACATGAGGGACATACCAGAACTGTCCCTTCTTGAGAAACATGCACCGCTCTCTGATCACTTTTAACTATTGGTTATGGAGTACCTTGGGGAAAAGGTAAAGATAAATGTCAGATGTTTCTGAGGAAGATGGCTGTGGTCTTCTAGCAGATCTGCAGAATGTAGACAACCTTGGGAGAAGTGAGCCATGATCATTATCACGAATTGTGGGGATGAATATGCTGCCGAGGAAAGGGAGCTGGAAAGAGACACAAGAGATTCCCTACAAAAACCAGTGAACGAGCTCAGGATTCTTCTGATAGATAAGTAATACACTCCTGTGAAAACCCGCAATAAGGTATCTTCAAGATTCTGAAAGTAAAACTTTTTTGCATTAACTGCTTAATTATTTTTCCAGAAATAGATCCAGGAACAGAAAATAAAACAGAATGACAAGATTGATGATTCTGTGCCCAAGGCAGATCCATGCTTCAAAGATGTGTGGGTGAAGATTCATGGGAAATAGTGATGAATGAAGACTATCCGACAGAATTCACACCTAGGATGTGGATATCACTTTAACTTGAGTTTCACTGTGTAATTTCAGATTTTCTTTGTTTTTGTGACTGCTAAATGGCAATTTTAAGATCTACTTTATATTATTCTTGTAATAACTGTCCTATAGACACAGTTCTGCATGTGTAAGTTTATGTCTATAAACTTTACCATGTGTTTACTGTAGAATCGGTCTACTATTTCCATTACCATTTCATTTTCCTCATGTGCTATGTTCAAAATGGGAGCCTTGGCAGAACGCTCTCCCAATCCTCTTTGGCAAGAAAAACCTGACTCTTATAATTACGATTGCTTTTGAAGTCTACATGTAGTAAAGATGCTAAGCCAATTTCTCAAGTTCAGCTTTTGGGTCATCAATAATCACTTCCCATAAAAATTTCCCTTCTCCTACTCACTTTATAATTATCCTCATTTATTTTCTTCAGAGTGCTAATCACTATGTAAAATTTTCTAAATTTATTACCAATTTGATTTTACTATCTGCTTCTATTCCTAAGTAAAATCTAATGTCTTTAAGGATAGCTGCTTTCTTCTTCAATGCAAAATTCTCAGTATAAGCCCTGTCTGTGGCAAGTTGGTGGTAAATAAAGGGGAAAAAACTGTATAATTTTGAATAATTAAATATTTTTTAATTTTTTATTCATGAATATCTTAAGTATATTTACCTACAGAAGAAATTCAATATCACACTAGCTACCTACATTTGATCTGTGACCTAAGTGAACAGAGTCTCAAAGGTAAGCATGCCTCTAGTATTGACACACATCAAACAATAATTGTGTGGTCTTTTGACATACTCAGTTTCCAATCTTAATCAAAGATTCTGAATTCCTGTGCAGTTTGGCATCTCACATTATTAGTGGTTTTACTAAGAAACAGGTCATGGAGCTGTCGTGTAGCTCTTGAACCAGAATGACAATCAAAGAGAGCATGCGATCTTGTCAATGTATGGAGTTTCTAGATATATTTCCTCCTTCCCTTTCTTCATCTGCTTGCTGATTGGCCTCTAGTCAGGTTTTCTGCCGGTGTTTCAAGCATGTATATAGAAATTAATTCTTTTCTGAAGCGTGACATTTTAAAAATGTTTTGAATTCTTTATTTGATGGATTAGGGTTGTAGTTAGATGTAAATATTAGCCTAAATCCATCTCTATGTTTTGATGTGATATATATCAGAATAGACCACATGCTGGACTAAACAAGTTAGTAGTAATGTAATAGGCATAAGAAAAACAATAAAAAAGAGGTTGACATTTATTGTATTCACAATTTCTGAGTATCTGAGATATTCTCAGGTTATGGTCACAGCCTATTTGATCATCCATGGCTGTGAATATGTGATTACTGGCAGATTCATGCCATATGTGACTCCTTTTTCTCCCTATCAGTCCACTTGTAAGAAGCTATACATCTTTTGTAACAAAAAGCAAAGGAAACCAAAGGCTGCAGAAAAGTCTTCAAAATCAGACTGCATTTCTTTATTGTTAAATAAAGTGTTGAGTAATATTCTCAATATTTACTTTAATTATCTGCTTTTTCATTCTCGTAGAAAAGTCTGGCAGAATCAAATATGCTACAAAGCGGAACAATTTAATTCTGTGTGTTTCCAGATAGTTCACAAACTTCTTGAACTTGTACTCACTGATTTAAGGATTACACACTGAATTTCTTTTGCTTATTTTGAGATTCCCATCTAAAATTTAAATATGTACACTGAACATCTAGTCCCCCAGGTCACTTAAAACCTCGAATGTCTGCCTATCCAAAGATAACAGATGAATTACATAAAGAAAACAAAACTGAGTCCATATCATCTGAGTTAGAGAATTGTTTTTTTCTCCTTTGTTGAATAACTCAGTGATGATTTAATAGGTAAGTGAGAAAAAGATACACTAAGAAGAAAATGGAGATCTAGTTGTTCTATTGAATAAACTGAGAAAATCACAGAGAAAGGCTTTAGAGCTTTACAATGGAAAATACCTGATTTAAAATTAAATGTCTTATATTGGAAAGCAATGAAATATCTCAGATCTGTTCTGAAATTGTCATATCCCAATTAAACAAAAGCTTGCAGTCTAGGTTCATTGTGCCACTTGCCCTTAGTAATTGAATTTGCTTTTGCAGAAATAAGCAAATAAGAAGCTTCCGATGTTTAATCTCTTCATCCCAAGGCTTAGCTTCAAAATTTCAAATCTGACTTGATTATCTGTTTCCTAAACACTCTTCTCACTGTTATGGGGTGAAAATAGACTCTAAATTATGTTGATATTGGCATTCTAGAATTAGGATAGCTCAGAGCAATTTATAAAAAGAAAGAATTTGGAGCTATATAACTTTGAGTTGCCGTGGGAATATTTGAAGGTCACAGATTCTGGTTGTTTGAGAATTTTTAACTATTTCATTTTTAGTTTTACTTGAGTATCCTGTACTGGTTCAGGCCCTAAGTAGTTAAATCCTGCCCCACTAAAAAATAGTGAGGCATGTATGATGTACTGTGGTATATATACTTATGACAGTATTTGCTAGATCCATCATTTGTTTGCAAAATTTTGGGGAAAAAGTAATTGATGAGCCTCGTGGGTAGTTTTAAAATATGCTGCTTTGGTTAAATGATACTAAGTGGTTAATATAAACTCAAATAAATTTCTTATAAACCTTTCTCTAAATTTGAGTCATAAAGTCTAACTGAAGGCACCTTCAGACATGGTGATGTGTATGTGTGCATGCGTGTGTGTGTGTGTGTGTGTGTGTGTGTGTGTTTGTGTGTGTTAGCATATAGTTTAGCATGACTCTAACTTGGTAATCACAGTTACTAAATATCCCCTAATTACAGGTGATCTACAGAAGTCACAGGTTGCCAGGTGCAGAGGCAAGGTCCATCTAAGGCCATTGCCAACAGAATTCAAACAGGTTCCCTAGATATGCCACATTCTCTGTGTTTTCTCCAGATGATTTAAAAATAATCAGTGCGTGGGAGTGGAATGAAATATCTTAGAGCTGGGATACTATACAATTATAGAATGTTCATATAAACATTGAAATAGGTTAAACATGAGTCAAGTTTTTAGGTCCCTGTCTACTTTATTTAGCATTGCAGAAAAGGCTTCCAAAACGTATATTAGCATCATTAATTTAGCATTCTTTTCATTCAACAAATAAACCTTCATTTCCTCTTCGTTGGTGGTATGAAAGTCTTTTAGCCCATAGATCATTAGGGAAAGCAGGAATGTTAAACACACAGAGGCCTTTCCTCAATGGAGGAGATAAAATACCTATTTTCTGCCCAGAAGACTGGGAATGGATTTTATTAATGGCCTGGCGGTGACTTTTTTGCTACATGCAATAGTAGACCTCACCCACCCACCTTTTGCTATAGAGGCAGATTTAACCCACATTCTCCACGATGCTTATCTCAAACTATTTCTCCTTAACTCCCAGTTAATAGAACCTATCTTAGTATGGGCTGTCACGTGTATTTTACAGTTTGCTTTCCTTTATGTTATCTCATTCAGAGACCACACTAGATTCTAAGCCCTTTAGCTATAGAACCCATCTTCATGGTCATATGTACTTTGTAAAGGAGTTATGAGAAGTTGCTCCATAAGCTTTATTATGCACCTGGAATTGGAGTGATAGTTGCCTAGAAACCTTTTCCCAAATTGAACTGTGTTTTACATATGCTGACTGTAAACCACCTGTCAACCTAGAGGTTACTCCCAAAGTCTGAATGAAGTCAACATGGACCTAATTTTTATTCTCACCTCTTTGTGTGTTTGCTTCCTAGCCTGGAATGTGCAAGATTCCCTTCAGTTGTTCAGACAAAATGTAAAAAAAAGAAAAACAACATAAACATAAAACATAAACAGCAACATAAACATTTAAGAAGAAACAGACAAAGGTGTAAGTCCAATAGATACTGTTCAGAGCCACTTGAACATTTACATGACCTATGATCTTCCTAAACCATTGCCTCTCCTTTCTTTATTCCTGCAGCCTTGTCAATTCTTCCCCTGTACATGATCATTTTTCATAACACCCAACTTTTTTTAGAAGATACTATTTATTTTCTTCAAATATTGTTTACATATTTCACAGAAAAGAAACAAAATTGAGGACATTTTCTTTCAATGCTCATGATCTTGGAGAGTCTTTGACAGCATTTTCATTGTATACTGTTCTACTACAGGCTCACACAGGTTGAAAACCTTGCACTGTAGAGTCTATTTCTTTGCTGTCTACCTAGCATGTGGCAATCAATACAGTCAGCTTGGGATTGGCACCCCTTATCACAATTTTGCATGTTGCTGCTATGACTAAACCACATTTGAAGGAAACTGCATCATTTTTTTGTCAATGTCTGATATTTAAAACCAAAACAAAAAAACTTTATTAGATATTTTCTTTATTTACATTTCAAATTTTATCCCCTTTCTTCATTTCCCCTCTGAAAATTCCCTGTCCTATCCCCCTCCCCTGATCACTAACCCACCCACTCCCGCCTCCCCGCCCTGGCATTCCCCTACACTGGGGCATCGAACCTTCACAGGACCAAGAGCCTCTCCTCTCATTGATGTTCAACAAGGCCATCCTCTGCTACATATGCTTCTGGAGCCATGGGTTCCTCCATGTGTACTCTTTGGTTAGTGGTTTAGTCCCTGGGAGCTCTAGGGGTTCATATTGTTGTTCCTTCTATGGGGCTGTGTAAACCCCTCCAGCTCCTTCAGTCCTTTCTCTAGCTATTCCTTCTGACCTCTTCTGTTGTCTTTTACTTACTTTTTTGCCTGGTACATATTGAGCTGCTGTCATCTGCCTGAAATTCTTTTATTCTGTTCTATTTTGAGTATTAGTTCATTTTTATTTGTTGTGCATTTTGCTGAGAAAAATAGATTGTGGGTGTTTGCCATTTCATTATCACATTTGGTTCCTGTCCTATCATTACTATGACCCTTTGTGTTTTGCAAAATTCATCCAAACAATGTTTTCAGCATGACAGTTATTTTTGTCATGAGTGTTTGCTTTGTTGCTATTCAAATGTGATTTAGAAATTTTCTTTTGCTGACTTCTCTCTTTCTTGGAGTTTCCTAATCGCTTTACTGTCATCATCAAGGCATTTTAATCCTTAGCTCATCGAAAACACATGTCCTGAGATTTCCTTCTTTCAGTTTCTTGCCGCATTTATATAAGATGTCTTTAATCTGTGTTCAGTTCTTTATGTTTTTAATAATAGTGTAGAATAGTTTTCATAGTTTTCTATCACAGTTCTCCTCAAGTGAGAAGATAGCACATTCTCTCAATTTGTATTTTAATTCTCCATTCTGTAAATGTGAAATCTTTATATATACTCTCTCTAGAGTTATCCTATATATGAAGTCTTAGGTAAACTGGAATATAAGGAAAGGTGTGAAATTCATTCTGTTCCTAGATGGAAATCTTTCTGCGCATAATTTCTCCTTGTGTTCATTAAACTGGTTGTAATTCCATCCTTGCTACAACCATCTCTCTGTTTCCTAGGCCCCCCTATTACTTGTGACTCCTTCCCCATTGCTGTCGTCAAGGTTACAGGAGGCATTGTTGTGTTCAAGACGTATCCTAAGGCCTATCAAGTCAGCAAAATGCCCCTGTGCAAAGCCATCTCAGTAGGAGCAGCTCTTACAGATTATCTCCCCAATCCTCCTAGAGAGAGGATTTTGGGTGTTCTTGAGTCTCAGGGATACTCTAGGATTCAATGAATTGTTATCTACTTGGCTTAATCCATGTGAAATAAGAGTTGTAGATTTTATGTTTACATTTTTTTGAAAATATGGTTTTTGAAAAATAAATACATGTCCAATTAAAGAGCATACAATAGGATTTTTTACATTCTATATTAAAACTATTTCACACTCATTAGTTTTATTTCTTTTTATAAATTCTAAAAGAAATCATTATATTAATAAAATACATTAGCATAAACAAATAATATCTATTAAGCACATGCAAAATACATAGGTATTTCTATCATGTAAGTTTTCATACACTTCATTTGCTATATTTCTTCTAAAAAGTAAAAGTAATATAGTTATTTAAACTATTGTCTATGAGTAATAAAAGAGAGGCAGTGAACTGAAAGAAAACAAATGGGTACAATGGAGGGTGTATAGGGAGAAAAATGGTTCTAATTTTTTTCTAATCTCAGAAAAAGAACAAACATGAGATTTTTGAGTGATAGTTCCGAGCTAATGGTCCAAAGGGAGAATTGCTTTGTGCAGTTTGGGAATGTGTATATATACACACACATACACATATACATATATATATATATATATACGTATATATATACGTATATATATATATACATATATATACATATATATATACATATATATATATATATATATACACAGAGAGAGGGGGGTAAGGCAAAACAGGGTTTAAAATCACATTAAAATATATCAATAGTAATGCTACTGTTTATATATTCTAAGTCTTTATATTCTACTTGTAATATTACTTTATTAAAATTTAAGACAGCTCTGTGAATGCAAATTCATTATTATCATTTTAACAGCTAGAAACTGGAACTCTGTATCCGAAGGAAAGGTCTGAGGGTATAATGCATGCATCTTAATTCTCAGGTTGTGGTGCACTTGAATAACACGGCTGCTTGCTTTTTAATAGAAAGGAATAGATAACAATTGGTGTTGATTTTTCTCCAACATTTTTTCTCTTTCAGTTTTTGTGTTTGAAATAGCAACGATTACAGAGTAATTAGATCAACTGCAGGTCATTGAACATTTGTGATTCAGCTTTCTCTTGCTTATAACATGATTCAAGCTTAGTGCAGACCAGGTATAATTGCTTTGTTTTGTTTTTGTTCAATTATTCTTGCATTTGTCTCTATTTGGAGAGGTGTGGCTGAATGCCATCATAAAGAACTGAGGAAATGAAAGCCATGCTGTCACACACACTGACAATCTACAGAGACTGACTACTAAGAGATAGATGTGGTCAGCATTACTATTCTTCTTTGTGATTTAAGGAAATTTTTATAATCCAAGTGTTCACAGAGAATTTTTTTAAACCTTCTAGCTAATGGTCAGATATTATCTAGAAATTATTTTAAAGAATATGCATGGGATATTATGTAAACCTCAGTGTAAATTTACTTGTAATAGAAACCTCTGTGGCTTCCCCCTCCTGTCTCTAGCCACAGATGCATATCATAGTTGCCCTCCCCATCATTATCAGGTAAGGGCATTAGGGTAGTCTACTGAGGAGCACTAAAAAGCACACATCTATACCGTATAGGAATCATCTCATTTGTTTTCTTGCTCCCTCAGTCAGGGAAAAAAAAATGAAACCCTTGAGATCAACAGAATTCTGACAAGGCAAAGCCCAAAGATGCCAAGAGATAGCAAAACACACACACAATCATATCTAAACTGGAGGAAAGTGACAGATTGGCAAGAAAGCAGTTTGTGATTCTGCAAATATTCACGACTAGAATGCATGTGCTAAAAATTGTCCAGACCTCCTTAGTATATTTTGTATTACAGTGTAGCTGGTAAATGGTCCCTCTATTCTATTAGAATAGAGGAAACAGCTTTTAAACTGGAAGCAGGGAAAAAAGAGACAGGAGAGACCGAGGATGAGGGGACTTTCTTGTGGATGGTGCCAATAAAACTGCATGCCTGGACTTCTAAGCTCCATTTGTGATTCTCATGCTAAATAAGAGACTATAACCTCTTCTATTTTATTATCTCTATCTCTTTTGGATAATGAAAACTTATAACAGTAATAAACACTAACAAAGTAAGGTTTTAACAAATCACAGATTATCTTTCCTTTTAATCACCAACTATGTAAATACATTATGTTTGCCATAGTTTTACAACAATCTTTGATACTGGCATTTGTATTGTTGATCAGACTGATCTACTAATAAGAATGATGACTAAGACAAAGAAAAATATAATTACTTTGTCCTTAATTAAAGACAAAACTTAAAAGATTTTTTCTTAATTATCACCACAAATGTGAAATTTTTAATTTGCCATTTTTTATTCCATTTAATCAATTTAAATTACAGTCTTCTAGTTACACTATAAAGTCTGAGCAATCAGAGATCTTTGACATTCCCAGATTATTAGAGCTAGTACTCAATGTGATTAATAAATGGAAGCAAATATAAATTTTAGAGTGATTTTAAATATCCCTGGTATTTTTATTATTTTACTTTTATGCCAAGGAAGGAACTCTACAAGGTATATAATGAGAAAACTTTAAAAAGATGATTTTCTGAATTTGAGTTCTAATATTAAGTACTGTAAATACCCACTCTTGACTTTTTTTTTTTTGGAACATTCAATATAAAAGTACTATTCAGATTAGATTTGACAGATAAATGGAAATTTTTTTAATCCATTAACACTTAAGCCCAAATTTTTTAATTGCTTTTTTAAAAAATTACGGTGACTTTAAAGTATCTGAAGGAAATGTCAAGTACCTTGGAACATGGTGTTCCATTGGGAAGGACTACAGGGCTGTGAAGACTTTGCCAGCATCAAAATATGTTGACATCACATAGTAAGTGGATCTGTTGACTTAGTTCCTACTTCTACATCTGGATCTTCTGCTTCCAGACAATCAGCTTTCCACATAGCTGCAAGTCTCTTTGCTTTATGGTTGCTTTTGCAGGGCACATACCAAGTACATAGCAAACGTCTGTTGAATGAACGAGTCAAGAAAACCTTAACACAGAATTCATTTCATTCCTAAACATTGTGATAACATGGTTAGAGAAATGTATTATAAATGCATCAATGTTACTTTCTTAGAATCAGGAGTAATTTTTTGAAGCATTAACATAGGCTTTCAAACCTACATGTGTGGATGACCTCATAGCTAAAAATGTGATACTCATGCAATCCTGATTTTGTACTCCCATTGTAAAATGCACTGATATTATACAATATGTACATATATTTATTTAAAAGTCTTAGGTGTGTTCTACTAATGTATACATAAACATACCCAGGGTTACAGATGTTAAAATACAAGTAAAGATATATTGATCAACAGCCAATGATGTTTCTATGACCTCTTTATTCTTAAGTTTGTTTACAGTTAGGATACAATTAATTAATAATCATGACTTTGAGCGCCAGTAATATTATCCGATTCACACCATTTTCTTGAAAAATGATACTATAAAATTTTGCTGCATAAGTGGGCAGATTTTTTTTTTTGTGTGTGTAAGTGGACCTGACTCATTTGATTTCCATGGATTTAGAGCTGAGAACTATAGCCCTGAAAGACACTGAAATCCCACAAAGAGTAGGTTCCCAATCACACTTGTCAAACCAGTGTTTGTTTTAAAATTTCATCTATCTGAGCCGTTACGCAGAGGGTTTTGCTAACACTCATCTTGTCAATTTTCCTCCTTCCTAATTTCTGTCAGTTGTGCTTTCAAACAATTTGGAAGGGGTTAAGTGGTTATATTTGTTAGCAGATGGAAGTAAAAATCCACAGAGACTCCTCATTGGGAAGATTAAAACAAATTTTAAAATGTGTTTCTTTGTTGCTCTGTTTTTATACAAATGTAGCTGACACTAATAGGCAAACTCAGTCAGACAGTAAAGGAGCTAGGGAATAACTGAGAACATCTGCTGTCAATGTGCACTACAGAGGTATGTTCTGAGAGACCACTGCTTTCTCTTTTCATAAGGCATATACCTTTCATAAGAAAGGTTTCATTATAGTTTGAATCGGAAATGTAACCCATAGGCTCAAGGTTTTGAGCCCTTGCTTCCTGTATGTTAACAGATCTTAGGGAGGGTGTAAAACCTTTGGGACATGAGCGCTTGCTAATTGTGGGGCTGTATGGGGGCAGATGTCTGAAGGATACCCAAGTCTGGTACTGGTTTGAGATCTTGTTCTTCTGATCCCTCTAAACTATCTTCCATTGCATGATGTTGATTTTATGGAGAGAGCCCCTACAGGCACTATGGTTTCTTGGCATGACTATACTAAAAACCATGATTGAAACTAAAGGTTCTTCTCTCTAAACTAGTTATGACAAACATTTTGTCACAACAGTTTGTCTGACTGTTTTGGTTTGTCTTTAAAATATCTCCTCCTCAGGCTCTTTTCTTTACATTAGCTTCAAAATGCAACCTGATTGCATATTACTACAAATAGAAATCATACCAGCATTTGAGTTGGTGATGATAAATTTCTGTAATGAATTTGTTATTTTATTTAATAGTATGTTCTCCAAAGCCTCCATGTAATTATCATGGCTTAATCCTCAGTTTGGGAATATTTAGCAATAGTTCAAGATTAAGAAATGAGGGACTTTAACCTTCTGGGAAAATGTCATGAGACGAGAAGCTTCTCTTAGCAGCAGACTCCAACCACAGGCCCAAGCCAATCAACCAACTACTCACAGCTGGAACCTTAAAAACAGTGAACCAAAGGAAAATAACTAACTTTATATAAGTTGATCTTTCTGTAGGATGATTTCCATACATTTGTTACAATGAAGAAAGACAACTAACAGCGTTTACATTTAGAAGCTGCAAAATGCTCTCTGACACTACGATCTAAAGGACTATAGAGTGCACAGGAAATGTGAAAACTACATAGAAGTCATCAGACAGGTCATCCAAGCCAATATTAAATTAAATTATAATGAAGAGTTGTCTTCACAGTTAATAACATGAAGAAATGTATTTTCTAACACTTTCTTCTCATCACTGAAAACAGTAATTTGCACTCCATCTTGAATGGACAATCCATTTTGGATACAACTCTCTGGGTTCAAAAGGTAGAGGTGTCATGGACCATTCTTACATATATGAGCCTGTGGATATTTAGGGCTTTTCTATTCTTCATGTACTATGTACAGTTTTAAAAATCAAACACTTGAGACTTTTAAATGGCCTCCAGGAAGTCATCTTTTATGCAAACAAAATAGAACCTCAATGAATATAAATAAATAAATAAATAGCATGTGCTTCCTTGGAAACATCCCCTAAGTTTGTCCTGGGTATCCACATGAGCCTTTATGTATGAGAACTCACACAGAGCTGTGCACCTACACATACATGAGCACATATAAATACATATGCACACACATATACTAAGTACAAAATAAATTACCTTGAACTGAGGTGGACTATTTTACTACTGAGCCTGAGACATTTCATTAGTTCAGGCAAGAAGAGTCAGTCTGCTTCAATCTATGGTACCAAGGCAGATGTCCAAACCCATAATATAATAATTTTAGGTGCTAGGAAAAGAATGTCACTTGCTTATTTGGTAAATCAATCTCTGCCTTACTGATTTGCTGTTGTTTTCTGTGCCTAGCATGCTCCTGTAAGATCTAAAGCAGGTCCTATGAAGGCCGGCAATGTGTTCAAAAGGCCTTGTTATAACTAACAACACAAACCTCATTAAGTTTTTTTTTAATTCTCCCTTATTCCTGCGTTAATGATAAAGTGATAATTGCTTTTGAACCATGGGCCATGTGTATATAATTCTGAAAATAAGAGATGATAAAACAAAGAAAAAAATCATGAATTATTATGCTCAGCAATTTAGATTTTCAATGGCTTCAATGTTTCTGTGAAGAATACTGAAGTAAAATCTTTATTCTCCTAAATAATTCTTAAATCTCTGAGCTTCAAGTACATTTTTTGTCAGGTTTAAAGCAAGACTTTCTCTTGATCTTTGAAAATTAGGTCATGCTAAATCTTACAGAATTTCTCAATGTATTGTAGAAGATGGTTTGAAAGTTTGGAAAGACTTTTCTATTAGATGACAAAAGTAAGTGCGAAAAGGACAGGCATTAAAACTGAAAAAGTAAACATGGGAAGTACAACAAATACAGCAATTCTCATAACAATGAGATTACAAAAGTCACCAACAAAACTAAAATAAAAAAAGCTTTTTTGGTTTTCCTTTGTGAAATGTAACTGTATAAGCTTAGACAAATGTGTTTTAACAATTGTTGTAATCTTTGCTGCCATTTGAAACTTTTATTACCTCAGATATCAATGTGAATCTCTGTTAGGTAATCACAGATAGATGGCTTTATTCTTTTTTTTTTTAATCTAAGTTTTTTTTATTTACATTCAAGATCATTTCCACTTTCCCGTTTCCTCCCTCCCCGAAAGTCCCATAAGCCCCCTTCCCTCCCTCTTTTCCCCATTCAACCCTCTCTCGCTTCTCTGTCCTGGCGTTGTTTCAGTTACGTCACTCTTGTTCATATGGGTCATGTATGACCATCATTATTTGTGGATCAGACTTTACCTTGAGAACTGTTGTCAATACAGTGTAAGTTTGCCTTAATAATTACAGAAGTGTAATTAAACCATTAACTGGCCATGCAAATAATCTTAGATCTCTTTCAGTGACTGAAAGCTATACCCAAGAACAAAAGCTTCCTTCCACGTCTATGGATACTTGGGAGCTGGGGGTTTCTTTTTTATTTATTTATTTATTTTTGTTTTTGGTTTTTGTTTTTTTTTCTAAGTTTTTTTTATTTACATTCCAAACCATTTCCCCTTTCCCATTTCCTCCCTCCCCGAAAGTCCCATAAGCCCCCTTCCCTCCCTCTTTTCCCCATTCAACCCCCTCTCGCTTCTCTGTCCTGGTATTCCCCTACATCCAGTCTTTCCAGGACCGGGGTCTCTCCTTTCATCTTCTTGGAAATCTATTGATATGTGAATTGTGTCTAGGGTATTCTGAGATTCTGGGTTAATATCCCCTTATCAGTGACTGCATACCATGTGTGTTCTTTTGTGATTGGGTTACCTCACTAAGGATGATATTTTCCAGTTCTGACCATTTGCCTAGGAATTTCGTGAATTCATCGTTTTTAATTGCAGAGTAGTATTCCATTGTGTAAATATACCACATCTTCTGAATCCATTCCTCCATTGAGGGACATCTGGGTTCTTAATAAACCAACAAACAGCCTTCATACTATCCAACCTCCACCATGTCTAGAAGTTTCCTTGTCTAAAAGTATAAGAGAGCGGATGTGCTCAGTACAAAGGAGAGAACAATGTACCCAACTATGATTTCTTATATTCCTGTCCTAGTTTAGCAAAGGTGAACATAGGAAATGTTGCTAATTGAGAAGTCAAGCTTATTAACTGTGATTAAAGTCAAGGAGCCTGAATAAAGTAAGAACTTCAGGAGGAATCATTATTCCTGACCTCAAGTTATACCACAGAGCAATGGTGATAAAAACTGCATGGTATTGGTACAGAAGCAGAAATGTCGAGCTAAATATAAAACCAGATGCATTAAATTTCATAGAACAGAAAGGGGGGAATAGCTTTGAACCCATTGATATAGAAGACAATTTCCTGAACAACCACCAATGACTCAGGCACTAAGAGTAGCAATTAATAAATGTATCCTTGTGAAACTGCAAAATTTCTGTGGGTCTTGAAAAACTAGAGTGGGGCTATTCCCAAAATTGTTACCTGCATGTGGGAAATGTTCTACCTGGACTGTCATGTCTAACCTCAGTAGGAGAGAATGCATCTAGTCTTGCAGAGACTTGATGTGCCAGGATTGGTAGGGTATCCAGGAAGTCCCCTCGTGCTCAAAGGAAATGGGGAAGGGACATGCTGGAAGGTGTGTGGGAGGGGTGACCAGGAGGGAGGCAGTGTAAAGTGAGTAAGTGAAAAATAAAATAAAATGGTTTCTTTTTTGGATTTTTTTGTTTCGTTTTGTTTTGTTTTAAAGATCTAGCTTGTATTTAAAAGTGCAATTTGAAAGTTGTTTTGGAAAAAAGTTGTAGAAAGAAATTCCTGAGTGGTTCCTACATTGTTTATATTGTTCACAGTACTTTATGTGATAGTTCATTTGTTTCTCCTGATGGTCATATATTGCATTTACTTCTATTCATATTTTTCTGCATATGGAGAAACTAAGGCACAGAATATCTAAATCATTTTACTAGGTTCTCCATAGATGCTAAAAGCCATAGCAAGATTAATCCCAAATCTATCTCATTTCAGAACCTATTGTCTTAATACAAACTAATTTTATGTACATCGCTGGAATCCTATTTTAAAGTCTTCAGGTATGATTTAAGAATATACTCATAGAGATTTTAAATGCTCAAAGAGTAGCTGCTGAATGATTGATTAAATGGTTGAATGAACAGTAGTATTAACTTTAAGACGTGAAACCCTTATTCAGTGGAGTACAACAGTGTTCACGTCAATAATAAAAGTGTCCAAGCTGCTTATCATATATTTAATCTTATTTGTTCAATACCACAACTCTGTGAAGTTGGCATTTGTACTCTTGTTCTACTTACTAATAGAAAAACTGAAGCTCAGTGTTATTGTTTTGTCCAAGCAAATGCAATATAAGGTGCCAAAGTTAAATTGGATACAAGGTTCTCTGGCTGTGCATACAAATGTACATTCTACTATGCACACTATTTATAGGAGTCAATCATACTGAAATTATCACTTCATTTTTCCTGACATCTTTGCTCATATTTTAGGAGGAAATATTCTCTATCTATCCTGTTGCCATTCTGTCCAGTCACACTAATGTACAGACAGAGTCACTATCGTGAGCCCTCTGCTGCTCAGGATTCCACGACTGTTCTGGGCTATGTTCATATATATATATATATATATATATATATATATATATATATATATATATATATATGCTCATTAATATTTCATGAACTTAATCTTCTTGGAATTGATAATGTCACATTAACTTTGGTGTGAAATAATGTAACATACTATGCACAGAGAATAATAAATATTATAAGGTAAACACAAATTTTAACCTCAGTTCTTCTGGATTTAGCCCTTTTTCTTGGTTAGGCCTGAGCTGCCTCATTACTAGATAAAGTCTCTTTATGTGAAATAGTGGAAAGAAAAACTAAATCTTCAGTCCCCATAGCTTAACAGGCAACCTTTGTGTCCCGCAGAACTACACTGAGATCCATTGAGAGATGACAGGGACTGACAGGGACTCTAGAAGAGTCTGTATAACCTATGGTAGGTAGCCCATTAGATGGAAGGTGCCTCAATGCACATATATTTAAGATGAATGTCAATGTCTTTAGGTCTGTAGACTACTAAGTGGCCAATTTTAGTGAGCAGAGAGACAAAGACCTTTCCATCTGCAGGAGATGCAAGAAAAGTATGCAAGCTGGGACTTGTGTATAGCAATATGATTCTTCCTTGTGTAAGCAGAAGGAAGACAGCAGAGAGGAACTGCCTTCAACTACTTTTCATCATTTATCTTGGGCACTTTCAGAAGTTCCAAATTTACCCTGGGTTCTAAGTTGTAATCTTTGCCCAAGGTTTTGACAAATGTTTTGTGGATCTTTCATGAAATATTGGTATTGCACATTATTTTTAAATATCTCTATAATCCATTAATTTCTTATTACTTCATAATTTGTGGTAAAATATCCTTACCCAAGCCTGTTCATTCTTCACAAAGATCCAGCTGTTGAAATGCAGCCACAGAAAGGGAAACCTCCTCCATGGAAAGACAGATATAGCTTTATTTTTGAAAGGAAATATTTTGAGATGCATTTATGATTCAAGTACTTGGGATGTGTGGAAACTTTACAATTGAGCTATTTTGTTACATCAACAGAATTTTCCTTACTAGTAGGATATAATTTTTCTAACTTTAGTGAGGTTCAAAACTGTTTTAAAAATAAATATTAGCAGACTTAATGGAAAGTCCTGCTGGTGTATTGGTATATATGAAACTGTTCAGAGTGGAAAATGTGCCCCTGTCCATCTAGCTATATATAATTTGAGAGGCATTTTTATATAATAATTTCAGAATTTATTTAATGGTGTATCAAATGATTAATTAAAAGACCCTAATCTAGAAGAAAACATAGGTCTAGTTAATGTATCACAAATATTCAAAAGTTTTGCCATGTTTCTTCGCTTGGAACAAATCATATACATATATATATATATATATATATATATATATATTAAAATTTTATATGAAATAATTTATTTTGCTTTATATACTGTGATATGTCGATGTTTTTCAGATATTGTCTTTCCTGTTTTTCCATTAATACTGACATGGTTATGTAAGTTTACTCCATATTTCTAAGGGTACTATAGCTCATATTTTCTGACTGCTATTTTCTGATAATTGAAAATTTCCATGTTATTCCACATTTCATAAGTTCTGCATTTTATCTACCTTTGGGTGCTGATGATGAATGATCACATTGAGAAGATTATGGAAGACTCCCTTCAATGAACACCAGCTAAGCCGACAGGCAGCAGCTGTGAGTCTGACTGAAGTGCAGAAGGGATTAGATTGCAGGATCTCCAGGTCTGATCCCATGATTTCCTTTTAGATTTTTTTCAAAGCAAATATAATAGGTCCAACAACACACCATGAGTTTTCCCTGATTATGGCCATTAAGTTTTTTATAATTTTGTAGATTTAATTACTTTACAGGAATCTCTAATCCATACAGTCTTGTGAATATCTGGGGTATATCTGGGTCTAACTTTGTATGAATCTTGAAATCTCTTCCAAATCTCATGCTTAAAAGCCATTGTCCTAGGCTGTGACACTACTACAAAGAGATACGGTCCTTAGGAGGAAAGTCTAGTGAAAGGAAGTTAGGCCAATGGGGCTATACATTGGGTACTTCTTTCAGTCTTGGTTTCCAACTACCATGAGACGACATAGTTGGTTGTTCTACATTAAACTCACCTCCCAATACAACAGGGCTACCTAATGTATTAGAGTCTCTGAAACTCTCAACCTAAATACAGCCTTAGTTCTGTTGAAAATGTTTATCTCAGGTGTTTTCTCATAGTAAGGTTGACTTACACAGAAGCTCACTTTAACTATGAATTCAAACAAATAAAATCCAAATATACTAAATAAATTATTTTCATAGCCTTCTTCCATCACCTGATCATCTTAGCTACCTAGAGAAATGAAGAAGATGAGTAGGACACATGACAAATGAATACCAGCATTAGGAAGATGAACATAGTTGGATACTTGGGGTTCATTGTCCAGATTGCTCAGTCACTAGAAGTCACTAGAAGAATAACAGCTGAACTTATTTTCAGTTATATATCTATGCATATACAACTAGAGAGGAGGGGGGAGGGAGGGAGGGAGAGAGAAAGAGAGATTAAAATATTGGCATTGGCACCTGGTCACTGCAAAATGACTTCCTTACCCTAGTTTAGGTAGTATGCGATTTAAACATTTTGATACAATTTAATGTTCCTATTTGTTTTAAAAAAATATATTTTAATACAGCAACATTGCTCTTTAATAAAAAAAACTTTATTCTGCAAAGGCTGATTCAGTATTAAACTTTTCTTTCATAAATAAAAGTCCATGAATTTTGATGAACTAAAGAGTTTACTCTGAAGTTTGATAAAGCTCAATGACATTAAGCACCAATCACATGGTAATATGCAGTTACAATTGACCTGTTACGGTGTCTTTAATAAAGGGACAACTTCAAATGCAGTCAGGAAATCAGCTTTGCATACTAATAGTAGTATGACTTTCTGCTCAAAAATAAACTTGGGAGTTGATAAATTCCATTGAGAAACAGTTGTTAAAGTACATGAATACAAATTCTGGTATAGATAGTTGGCACAAATTCCTTTGTTTTTCAAGCCTCACTGTATTTTTAGGGCATATTAACTTTTATTATGATGGACATGTGAAACACAGCATATTCTTTTGGCCAGGGGATGACAAATATTCTTCAATATCATTCCAACATTTGTTTTCACTGATGACATAAACATCTCTAATTTTTTTGAAGCCTCTTTTTCTTTGTTTTTGGGGAAAGGATAGAATCTCTATTAGCCACTGCTTTCTGTTATTACTAAAAGCTCTGTAGATATGTCCCCCCACCTTTAAATCCCATTCATCCTATCTCTAATGGGGAAGGTACTTGATGGAGAAAATGTTATTAACACAATTTCTATCTTTCTGTACACTTAGGGACTTAAAGCTAAAACTTGAGCTTCAATTTCTGAAAGATGTTATGCACTGAGCCTCTTACTTCTTCCTAGAACTAGCAACTGCACCACACTATTTACATCCGCTTTCTAGAATCAAGTGGTATTCAAACATCATCCTTTCCTCACACATTTGAAGATTTCTCGTGCATTTGACAAGGGCAGTTAAGAGGTAGAGAGCACTGAGAGGATTGGAGATTAAAAGCATCAGATTTATTTGACAAAAAAAGGTTGAAGGACAAGGTTGCTAGGGGTGATAGAAGGACCACACACCGCACAGCAGAGTGCAAAAGAAATCAAGCACACAAGGTGGATTATCACAGTAGCTCTGAATGCTTGCTTTAATTCAATAATCTGAATATTAATTTTTGAGCTTTCCTGAGAAGTTAGAGTGATATTAAATACCCTGATTCTGTGAGGTGCTGACTCACAGAATTCAAACTATCCATTTGTAACTTTAATATATCCAAAAAAGGAGGACAAGTCAGTCGGGGATTTGCCATATCATTTTCCATTTGAGAGTAATGTCATAGACATTTTACCCTTATTTTATAGAAAGCTGGAAATCTGTAGAAGTCAGGATCTAGTTCACAATGAGTGCATATTTCAAGTAGAAGTACAGATTGTGAGCATATAGCATGCCTTTTTTTTTTTTGAAAGGAATTTTACAAAGATGCATAGATATTCAGGAAAGTGACTGCTTAACGGTATTTCAGAATTTTCTTTCATGCCAAAGCAGAAACCAGGTAAGGCTACTTGTTTCCGTGGTTATAGAATAGGCTTTGTAATTCACAGATATTTCCATTGTTCTTACCATAGAAGAGGCAGGCATTCTTTAGAGCAAATCAAATACAGTGGAACTCATTATCGCAGCAATGGGAAAGGATGATCAGGGCTGGACTTACATGTATGGAGTTGGTAGTTTTATAATGAAGGCCACTAAACCCCACAGATACCACCTTTCTTTCTTTTCTTTCTTTCCTTCTTTTCTTTTTCCCTTTTTTTTCTTCTAGAATTTTGCACCAGAAGGGATCTGGCATGTAAAATCATACCAATTTTTCTATTTATTAAAATAATGTACCCAGAGAGGTATATGACAAATGTTGAGTGAATACTGTGTATTTTTGTGGATTTGAACCTGTTAAATATGATTACTGTTGTAAACTGTCATCCTGTTTGCAACCATTGAGACTCTATTCACTCTGTGTTTTTCTCTGTGCACCATTGAACTTAGGTACTGTTTGGATGAGGCACCACTATGCAAATGTTAGCCACACGACCCATTCCTAATTTTGGAGTGCAACACATGAATCTAGTTTTCAAATAACAAAGGTATACAGAAGTACACTTACTCGTCTTTACGTTAAACCATAGGTAGTTGGGACTCATTTGTAACTAGCATATTCTCCTTGTCCTGATAAACACAGAAATCATTAGTAGATGCTATAATGAAAAGAACTCAATCTACATTATACTGCACTGCATTTGAAAGCTATGTGATTAGGAGTAAAAACAATGTTATTTGGAGCTAAAGAAATGGTTATTAATGTTTTACCATGGGAAACATTTGGAGGGAAAAAACTATTCTTTGTAATAAAGTCGAATGCAGATAATATCCCCAAAGAGCTAGGTTAAAAATTAGTTGGAAAAGAGACTGCTTGAAATATGAGTTAGTAATATTGAATGTTTTCTTTTCAAAGGTAATATAACTAAAAAATAGTCTTAGACGAAAGTATGTGTCTGTTCATGAACAGGAATAAGAGAATGTTTTAGAGTACAGACCGTGGTTGCTTTTAGACATGAAGGTTGTCATTGATTCTTATCTATCCAAAACACTGCACAATTCTTTGCTCTTTCCTAAAACCATGAATGTTGGACAATGCTTGCTCTGAAACTTTTTAGACAACTAAGGAATGCACAATCTGGGGAGAGGTTAACCTGTGACTCGATTGTAGAGAACATATAGACTGCAAGTACCCATGGTTGGGAATACTTCTGTAAGTGCTAAGCAAAGGAGGGAATAAAAGGCCTGAAATTAAATTATCCAATTATATTTGGTATCTTTATATATATATATATATATATATATATATATATATATATATATATATATATATATATATATATATTCATGCTTTTCTTATTCCTTTACTCTCCTTTCCCCCTTGTGTTTGGGTCAGGGACATGGAGGCATGAATGGCATAGATTCCCCAAGCATTATTCAAAAACCTTGGACTTAGGACTAGAAGTAGCACTGTGATAGACTCACTACATTTTTATGCACCCTGGGGGAGAGATACAAATAGTTAGAACTGGGCTGACTTCTGTAAGCTGTTTTCTTTTGACTCACATATGGTTCCTACCTCTGAATCTCTCCAGAGGAAGATTTTCTATTTTCTAACATATAATGAAAGTGTTGTGTTTTATTGGATTTTTGTTGTTTTGTCAGTAGTACGGATTGAATTTAAGACCTTCTGCCTTCAGGGCAAGTACTGTAACATCTAGCTACAGCATCTAGCCTTCCTGGATGGTCTTAAAGTGTCATTTGGGGTTGGGGGGCTCAGTAGTTAAGAGCACTTGCTGATCTTGCAGAGGACCAAAGTAATATTTTCAACACCCAAACCAATAGCTCACAACCGCTTGTAACTCCAGTTCCAAGGGATTTGATGACCTCTTCTGGTGTCTGTAGAAACCAGCAAACATATCCATATCTACTTACATAGATACACACACACGTGCACATAAATAAAAATGAAACAAAGACCAAATTTTATCTTTCAAAACCTTCCAATCTCCTAAGTGCTTTCAAAAATCAGTATTTGAGCATCTATTTGGAAACTCTCCACAGCAATTGGACATGGCATGTCTACTTAATATAAAATGAAAGTACCTGTCCACAGTATTAAGCAACGACTTTGCAGTAAAGAATGGGAGTGCCGGAACACATGACCATTCATCAAAGACCTCCTGTATCAAGCTGAAGTCTTCCCTTTTCTGCACAGCTACCCTACTCTGGTCCATGGATGCCATTCCTGATCTGTTCATGTAGGAATCATTATGTCAGAGTTTGTTCAGGGGGATTCAGTCTAATATGTACTCATATCCTACTGTATGCATATGAGTCTGCTATGGGTCTTCAAGTTAGAAGGATTAGTTTAAGTAATATGCATAATTACCAGAATAAGATAAGCATAAATTACATTTTGTTCCTTTAAAAGATTTTATTTTTCTGTGGTTGGAATGAAACCCAGAACCTCTGCCTTAGCAAATAAGTATTCTACCACTGAGCTATATTCCCAGCCACTCTATCCTATCAGAACTGGTAATATTTCATCTAGAAATGAATGCAGTATCTGTGTCCTATGGGGAAGAGCTAGATCAGAAACATTGACTATTGGTAATCTGGTAATAAAGCACATATTTGTTATTTGAAAACCTGCAATGTGAAAAGATCCCATTACTGCAGTATCATGCAATATCATTTAACTTATTTTTGGCGAATAAAATAATCTTTCAACAGTAGAACTATCTCATACATAACTTGTAACTTCACCTTTGAAAAATAAACCAAAAATACATAAGAATACATTTATTTGGTAGCATTATGATATAGAAATGGAATAATATATTGAAGTCTCTGCACAAAAGTATTATTTACTTAAAGAGATGAAGTTACCTTTGAGAACCTCTGTGTTATAGATTTTTTCAATCAATTTGGCATGTTTCTGAGCTAAGAGTGCTACATCTGTATCTTTTAATAATGTGCAGTATCATTCAACTTGTTGTTAATGTACTTAATTGACTTATTAGGGATTATTTCCTTGGGTCCTAAAATTTCAACCTTGACTATCTGATCATACTAAAGAAAGATCAAATATCAATATTCATAATGATAGATAACTTCAATAATATAAAGATTATTAATCTTAATTCATATGCAATTCAATGGCATAATACTTCACAAATTCCCTTGAAACTGTTAAGGACCTACTTCTCTATGACTCATCAATGTGTTTTAATGTAAACATGCTATATCTATTGTGAACTTTTAGGAGATGTTCCTGGAATATATTTTTCTTTGATCTCCTAGTTCTCGGTAAACTGAGCAGTTGAATTCACATGAATATATTTGAGGATAGAAATAGGATATTTATTAACTAACAGTCAGGAAAATACCCGAAAATGGGCTGATACCTGTCAGAGAATTAATACCTAGAATATTAAAAGATCTCAAAATATTGAATACCAAAAAATTCCACTTGGCATTAAATAACTAATCAGTATGCTTTGCAAAAGCATATATGCAAGTAACATACAGACTAAGCATGCTTGACATATATTTAGAAATATATTCAAAGAATATTAATTCAAAGAAAATTTAAATGGGGGGGTCTGTAATTTGGATAAGAAAACAAGATAAGTAAATCAAGAAGAAGTGTGAAGCATGAAGTTCAAGAAGAAGGAAGACCAAAGTGTGGATACTTTGATCTTTAGAAGGGGGATCAAAATACTCATGGCTCACAGCAAACCAGTAGACTGAGCATAGGGTCCCCAGTGGAGGAGCTAGAGAAAGGACCCCAGGAGCTGAAGATGTTTGCACAATAATATGTACCAACTAGTACCCCTAGAGCTCTCAGGGTGTAAACCACCAACCAAAGAGTACACATAGAGGGACCCATGACTCCAACTGCATATGTAGCCAAGGATGGCCTTTTCAGACATCAATGAGAGGAGAGGCCTTTGGTCCAGTGAAGGTTTGATGTGTATGGGAATGCCAAGTCAGGAAAGTGGGGGAAGGTTTGGTAATCAGTGGGAGGGGGCACGGAATAGGCTTTTTTTTTTTTGGAAAGTAAAAAGGAAAGTGGATGACATTTGAAATGTAAATAAAGCAAATATCTAATATAAAAGAAACAAAACAAGGAGTGTTAAGGGCATGTCACGAGTAGGCGTGAAGGAGAAACTGATGAAGTTTATATTATAATCTCAAAAGATAAAAGAAATAATTTTGAAACTCAAACAGAAAGGACATACAAAATAAGCAACCATTTCTTAATAGATAAAAGTATAGTTTATTCTCAAATATACCGAAATAATCAAGAGTCTTACATTTAGTAAAATGGATAGTAAATGTACAGTGATTCTATCTCATGCATATTATAATGCTTATCATGCTAAAAATAAGACAGAAAATATACTGCTGAAGATGTAGATGGAAGGAAACATGCACAAGTGGAAGGAATATTCACTAATGCAACCATTGTGGAAATTAATATTAGTCATCAACATAAGAATAAATGTCTAGAAATCTGATTAGGCATACCATAGAAACACCTACTCATTCATAATCACTGCAGTTTTATTCAGTATAGCAACAGTATGAAGACAGCATTGATGTTCATGCCCAGACAGAAAAAAAACCAAAAATATTGTGTATATATGCATACATATACACATACATACACATACATATACATGTCTGTGTATATATATGTATATATATATATATACACACATATATACCATGTTTATATATATATATCATATATGCATATATGTGTGTGCATGTGTGTATATATATATTTATGCATAATATTTTCCAAACATAAAACAGAATAAAAACATGACATTTGCAAGAAAATGGATGAGAAATTTCATGGTAGTAAGAGAATTAAGATAGGCTCAGAAACCCAAGTAAAAATTTTTTCCTCTATGAAAACTAGATTTATACACACACACACACACACACACACACACACACACACACCCCAAAACACAAATGATTTGAAAATAATAAAGAAACTAAAAGAAGGAAAGAAAAGTAGCATAGTGAAGTAAGGGAGAAACTAGAGAGGATATTGGAATTTGTGTTGTGAAAACAAGAGGGGTAATTGAGGAGGAAGGTTAGGCAGGAGGTAGGAGAGGGAAATTATGGGTGAATTAAAAAAGCATAATAATGTATGTGAATAAAAATGTCACAATAAATGTCACTGCTTTGTATGCTGCTAAAATAAAACATACAACAAAATCTGTATATGATCAAGTCCAGCTTAACTGTGAAGAATACAGACTCTCATGGGAAAGTAAAAAGTTATTCAGTTTATAATCTCATGAAGGAAATCTGAGGTTTCTGGTTCTGTCCATTGACCAAAACTAAAGGTTTATGTTGAGGCCTAAATAAAAATTATTTATTTGTTTTCATAGACTGATAGCATTTTGAAGAATTTGAGAACAGATAGGAACAACATAATAGGGTCTTATATATCTATGGCATCTACAATAATGTCATAAGTAGGGAGAATGAGATTAATAAACTTTTCACCTCATTAATATGCTAATTAATCAGCAATTATTTTTTTTCTGAATCCCGTGGCCAAGCACTTAATTTCAGATTTTCAGGTCCACTGGATTTTGCAAACCTAAGGGAACATTAATCATACGGAGAGTGTAAGTTGCTTTTCTCAACTTGTGTAGTATGAAAATTCTAGTTCTAAACACGAAATGGATATTATAGCACATGGTGTGTAGCTATGACCTTCACTCACATTACCATCATCATCAAGAGGAAGTGCGGCTTTGGTTGACATCAAAGGTACCATGGTTCTTAGTGATAGTAACAGTACAGATGACAGGTAAGTCTATGGTAATGTTAATGAAGCTAGGTATGTTCCCTCATGGAGCAAGTAGGTGGAATGTCAGGAGACTCTTAACTGAAGCTCTGTTCAAAATTAACTCCTATTTCAGCTGTCTTCTATGTCTTCCTTGGGTGTTTTAGGAGGTAGAAATGGAGATCTTCCAGTGGTTTGCCTGTTCACTCCATAGTGCTTATGAGACTCCTGGTGATGCACCTGATGGTTAGTCGCCCATGTTCTTGTAAGTAACCCCAGTGAAGTCATTGACTCATCAAACTGAATGTTCTTGGGGGTCCTTCCTTTAGTATGTAGATGTCCTCTCTATGTGAGACCCTTAGATCTTTCTTTGTGTTTCCCTAGGTATTCAAATAACAGAGACTACACAAAGGAGGAGTTGGGCTAGAACAGGATTTCCAAGAAGATGGAAGGAGAGTCCCCTGGTCATGGAAAGACTGGATGTAGGGGAATGCCAGGACAGAGAAGCGAGAGGGGGTTGAATGGGGAACAGAGGGAGGAAAGGGGGCTTATGGGACTTTCGGGGTGGGAGGAAACGGGAAAGGGGAAATCATTTGGAATGTAAAAAAAAACTTAGAAAATTAAAAAAAAAAGAAAAAAAATTAAAGTTAAAAAAAGAATGTCTGGTGCTTCTGACATACCAGAGAATTAACTGTTGCCTTATGTGAACTGCAATTATGTTTTGTTCACATGTCACATACTAGAAAACCAAAATGGATAGATTAACTCTCAGTTTTCAAGGCTAAGGCCTTCCACTTGATCTTATATCCATGTCAATAGACTTCCAAAGTGTTTGCTAATAGTCATTATAAGACATAATTTTAATGTAGGCTTCATTCGCTCTGTCTAACTTATTTCCAGAAGTGGGCCAAGATAATTTTGAAGCAGTAATATATGACCCCTAGAATCATGAAAATGACACTGTATCCTCTAGTTAAGCCTAGATTATTTTCAAGATTCTTTATTAGATATTTTCTTTATTTACATTTCAAGTGTTATCCCCTTTCTGGTTTCCCCTCCTAAAACACCCTATCCCATTCCTCCCTTCCTCCTGCTCACCAACTCACTGCACTCCTCCTTCCTTGCCCTGGCATTCCCCTATTCTGGGGCAGCAAGCTTTCTCAGGGCCAAGGGCCTCTCCTCCCTTTGATGTCCAACAAGGCCATCCTCTGGTACATATGCAGCTAGAACCATGGGTCCATCCATGTGTACTCTTTGGTTGGTAGTTTAGTCCCTGAAAGCTATGATGTTACTGGTAGGTTCATATTGTTGTTCATCCTATGTGACTAACAGCTCCTTCGGCTCCTTCAATCCTTTCTCTAGCTCCTCAACTGGGGACCTTGTGCTCAGTCAAATGGTTGACTGGAAGCACGCACCTCTGTATTTGTCGGGTACTGGCAGAGCCTCTCAGGAGACAGCTATATCTGGCTCCTGTCATCCAGCGTTTGTTGGCATCTACAATAGTGTCTGGGCTTAGTGACAGTATATGGGGTAGATCCCCAGATGGGGCAGTCTCTGGATGGACTTTCCTTTAGTCTCTGCTCCACATTTTATCTATGTATCTCCTCCCATGGCTGTTTTGTTCCCCCTTCTAAGAACAAGAAAATTATCCATATGTTGGTCTTCCTTTTTCTTAAGCTTCAAATGGTCTGTGAATTGTATCTTGGGTATTCCAAGCTTCTGGGCTAATATCCACTTATCAGTGAGTGCATACCATGTGTCTTCTTTTTGATTGGGTTACTTCACTCAGGATGATATTTTCTAGTTCCATCCATTTGTTTAGTACTTGAAGTTCTAGCTAGAGCAATTAGACAACAAAAGGAGGTAAAAGGGATTCAAACTGGAAAGGAAGAAGTCAAATTATCACTATTTGCAGATGATATGATAGTATACTTAAGCACCCCCAAAAACTCCACGAGAGAACTCCTACAGCTGATAAACAACTTCAGCAACATGACTGGATATAAAATTAACTCAAACAAATCGGTAGCCTTCCTATACTCAAAGAATAAACAGGCTGAGAAAGAAATTAGGGAAATAACACCCTTCACAATTGTCACAAACAACATAAAGTACCTCAGTGTGATTCTAACCAAACAAGTGAAAGATCTGTATGACAAGAATTTCAAATCTGTGAAGAAAGAAATTGAAGAAGACCTTAAAAGATGGAAAGATCTCCCATGGTTGTGGATTGACAGGATTAATATAGTAAAATTGGCCATCTTTCCAAAAGCAATCTACAGATTCAATGCAATCCCTATCAAAATTCCAACTCATATCTTCATAGAGTTAGAAAAAAACAATTCTCAAATTCATCTGGAATAACACAAAAGCCAGGATAGCTAAAACTATTCTCAAGAGTAAAAGAACCTCTGGGGGAATCAATATCCCAGACCTCAAGCTGTACTACAGAGCAATAATACTAAAAACTGCATGGTATTGATACAGTGACAGGCACGTAGATCAATAGAAAAGAATTGAAGACCCAGAAGTGAACTCACATACCTATGCTCACTTGATCTTTGACAAAGTAGCTAAAACCATCCAGTGGTAAAAAGACAGCATTTTCAATAAATCGTGGTGGTTCAACAGGTGGTTAGCATGCAGAAGAATGCGAACCAATCCATTCTTATCCCTTTGTACAAAGCTCAAGTCCAAGTGGGTCAAGGACCTCCACATAAAACCAGACACACTGAAACTAACTGATAAAAAAGTGGGGAAAAACCTCGAGACATGGGAACAGGGGAAAATTTCCTGAACAGAATGCCAATAGCTTATACTCTAATAACAAGTATTTTTCAAGTTTTATTAGAACTTTTCCATATCAGTATTAAATGACTATAAATGGCATGTATACAGTAAGATACATGTATGGATATAACACTGTACTTTATGGATCTATTGTAAAATAATATTAAAATAAATTTAATTTTCCATTTAAATTCATGCTGAGAAGTTTGAAGTCGTTCACTGACATTAGATGGTTAAAAAGAGTACGTGATCAGGACTTTCCTTCCATCTTGGCCATTCTATTCTCCAGTATTCTTTGTCAATGGTCTTTCTTTCATCTTGCTCTCTATCTTGGCTAGTTTTTCTTTTCATTTTGACATATTCTGGAGTTACCTGTGAGGAAAGAACCTCAGTTGAGGAATTGCTAAATAGATCTCACTGGTCTGTGGCCATATCTCTAAGGCATTGTCTCCATTTCTAACTGATGGAGGAAAGCTCAGTGTGGGCAGAACCATCAGAAGGTAGGTGGCTCTGGGTTATATAAAAATATTAACTGAGCATGCTCCAAAATTAGCCACTGAACAGTGTCCTGTCCCCTTGTCCCTGTCCCATTTCCTGTCTTCAGGTTTCTGCTCCAAGTTGCCTCCATTATAGGTGGTAATCTGGACATGTAATCCAAATAAACACTTTCCTGTTCAAGTTGCTTTTGCCATAGTTTTATCACAAAAGAAAAGAAACAAGAATGCTGTTAGTATGATAAACAGTAAGGAATTCCACAGCTTCTAAATTCACAGTTTCTAAAACCTCCCTTGTTTTGTCAAATGCTTCCTTTTATTTTTTCAAAATATCTTATCAATTCAAGGTTTTAGATGACCATCTAAAACTCCAGACAGTCTGATTAGTTTCAGCAACACTTCATATTACTCTCAACTCTAAAATATGTTACAAATGTTATAAGTTTGATACTTGCATGAACTAACCATGTATCTTCATTTATGTGGGATTCAATACTTGGAAAACATACTGAAAGTACTTGCAGAGATTAGATGTGTTGTGTTAGATTTGTATGCCCTCCCCCAACTTACTTATATTTTTAGGCATCTGCTTCCTAACTGGTAATGCTGTTTAATTGATCAGTGTGACAATAAATGGCTCTTTGAATAATATTCTCATAATCTACTTGCTAGTTTTCTAGGATGTAAACAGCTGCCATATTGGACTCCTGCTAAATGGACAGAAATACCTTGCCATGCTTTTCATGATTTTCCAGATCGCAAGTTCAAGAAATCTTTCCTCTTCAGGTTGATTCTGTTGGTTATTTGATAGTAGTATGAGGAAAGTAGCCAATATACTATGTGTATAAACTGATGACACGACCATTCCAATGTATGACTTAAGGGATTTTTTTTTTTACTGTAAATATAAAGAAAAACGAAAACAGCCAGAGACTTCTGGAAAAGCCCAGAACAGAGGAAAAAGTAGAAGACTGAACATGGCTAGCAGACAAGATGTGACATTGAGAGAAACAGGAAGAGGACATTGAGGGAGATTGGAGGTAGGGAGGAGAGGGGAAGACTAAGAAAGAACAAGAGTTGATTAAAGAGAGAACCAAGGGAGCATAGTTGAAATAGCAGGGTTATAAGAAGGCAAGTGGGGGTAAGGGATAAAAGCAAGGAACGTTTAGGAGAGGCAGTAGATGAGAAGAGTTGATAAAATCTATGATGGCAGTACTTACTCTGAAATGTATAACAGGTAGTTGTAGTATTGGTTGAGTTTTAGGCCTGGCTGTTCTTTGGTCTGCTAAAAGGCATCATGTATAGCCATTTATCCCTTCTTTCGGTGATAAAGGAAATTCCCCTTTTGATAGAGGGGAATGTGCTTCACAAGTTACTAAGGAATGCTGGCTTTTGTGAAACCCATAAATTTGGGGGGAATGACATTTCCATTGGACCTGGCACTGTTAATTTTAATATAAATAATATACTTCATACACACACACACACACACACACACACACACACACACACACACACACACACACACACACATATATATATATATATATATATATATATATATATATATATATATATATATATATATGTAATTTAAATGCATTGAAACAATTAAGAAAAATGGACCTGGTGATATATTTTGTGTATAAGAGCACTTGCTGACAAACCTGTTAACCTGAGTCTTTGTTCCCAACATTTTATAGATCTAGAGAACTGACTCCTTTGAGTCGTATTGTGACTTCCACACATGTGTGTAACTCTCTTTCTCTCTTTGTCTCTCTGTCTGAATAAATAAAAAAATAACAAATAAAATAGTAAAACAGTTTGTGTTTCAGTTTACTTATTTATTCAGTGTGTGTGTGTGTGTGTGTATGTGTGTGTGTGTGTGTAATATTTGGGTGTTTTTTGCATGTTACATTTGATATGAATATTACTTCTTGATCACTACACAGTAATTTAATTTTCTTGCATATCCAACCTGATTTTTGTCAACATCTCACTGGAACATCACTGCAATCATTGCAAGGGACCGAGGCTGGTTGTGCAGAATATCATTCTGTTCCCATTTTACTTGGCTTAAGATCACTCAGGTAACCCTGACCACAAACAACTTACTTATGAATATACCACTCACTCAATCCTCACTCTAAGTTAAACATCAGGAAACTTTTATGTTATTCAATTTTAATTGCCCATACAAATAATGGTGACTAGTTTAGATATCACAATCATTCAGTTTCATAAATAAAATTTGCAATAAAGATTGTAAATGGTTATTCTTTGAGTTATTTTTAAGGGACTAATATTGTAGAACATGGGACACGTCCTAAGGGAATGTACTTACACTTTGAATTGAACATGTGGTCATTCTAATAACCCTAAATCAGTTATTAATTCCTGATAACTGAAACAAATTTGAAACAAGTAAAGGGTACATCTCGTGTGCAATAGTCAAAAGCAACAATGATTTACTAATTCCTGTACTATGCTTCTTTCTCAGGGTGTCCAGGCTGGAAGATTAAGCATAACCTGGTAGTAGCTCAGTCTACCTAGGGGTGCTGTGGCTGGGAATACAGGTGGGGATCTTCTCAGAGGATTTTACTGTTATAGCGCTTTTAGACAGCATTTACTGAAGCAGCTCTCTTACACAATCATCAGTAAAATAGCTTGTGCACATACACTTTTTCAGAGTGGACAAGGGCTATTTATGAAACTTGGAAAGTGGGAAGGAGTTTTCAGGATGAATGTAAATCATTGACTAGAGTTTAATGTACTGGGAATGCTTCATTTGCATGGTGAGGCATTCAGGAATTTAGCAACTTTCTGGGCAGGTTCTTACCAGGGGAAAGACGACATTGAACTTGCTTGCCAAGGAGTATGTGACCTTCCTCAGGTAGAGAATGTGGCAGTCAGGCTCTTCAGATAAGGTCAGGCAGAGAAAGGAAATCCTACAGGAAAAGGGAGTGCTCTATTTTGTGCTCTGAGTTCAGAGGAAATATTCAGTCAAGGTAGACTGTGACCTTAAGTGTCAGGATTTCCCAACATGCTGTCATTCTAAGATTGGCATTTTAATGAATGGAAGAGTGTAAAATTCTTTAATTTATAGAAATTTAAAAGATGGGTTGATTTTATATCTGTGTGATTAAATTTAAAATATAACATTCAAGATACGTAGGTTTTTACATTCGTATTATCTTTAAAGCATACTAAAAATTAGTAGAGTAACTGTCATGTGATAACTTCATCAACAATGTTGCAGAACCCATAGAAAGATATTTGTAGAATCAACAAATCAAATCAACTTTCTACTAGAAACACTTGTATTTTAGGAAGCATGTGTTTAAGATAAAATTTAGACAACCATGATATATAAATGCCTTGTGAAACATACAGAAAATGGAGGTGGGTTAAGTACAGGATCTCTTAAGCTAGACAGGTTGCACTCAAGTCTAGCCTTTTACTGTGAGTCTATCTCTGGTAAAAGTTGCTGGTCATTTGGGTGTTTCCTTTTTCTAATTTGCAAAATAGGTTAAGAATAGTACTTATCTTCGGAATTTTGTAAGGAAAAAAGTGTGGTTTTGTGTAGTAAATAGAATCATCATCAACAAAGGAATACTGCTCAGGCATTAATAACTACTGAACCCCAGATGTGAGACACCAAATTAGCCAGCTCACCTGGACCAATTGCATAAAGTTCAGCTTAACCATCAATTGTCTGCAGGTATAGATTTAATTTTCTTTCCAACATTTTTAATGGAGACTCTGAAAATAATATGTCGGTAAAACTAAAGACACAGAAACTATTGGACTAATACTGTTTGTGCTTGTAGTCCTTGATATACACAGCAAATGGGGAACACTAACCTCATGAGTTAATAACAAGAATAAATATCCTACTTCTAAAAGCTGCTAACAATTTCCCACATTACAGAAACTACTGGAAATGTCCTGATTTATAACAGCACATGCTTTACTAACTTTAGACAGAGCAAGTCAAGTGCCAAAAAAAAAAAAAAAAACCAAAAAACAACAAAAAAAAAAAAAAACCAAAAAACAAGTAGCAGAATTATTGGGTTTTATATGTTAGTTGTGCTTCTTCACAAGCACATATCTTTTCTGTTGGACAATTCAATGATAAAATGATTTTTATTTGCATTTCCCTAATGAATAAGGACTTTGGATATTTCTTTAAGTGCTTCTTGGCCATTTGAGATTCCCCTGTTGAGAATACTCTGTTTAGCTCTGTAGCCCATTTTTTTTTAAAAAAAAATTGGAGTATTTGTGTTGGTGTTTAATTTCTTGAGTTCTTTATAAATTTTGAATATTAGCTATCTGTCAGATGTAGAGTTGGTGAAGATCATTTCCCAATCTGTAGGGTGCCAAGATTGTCTTATTAACAGTGTCTTTTGCTTTACAGAAGCGTTGCAGTTTCATGACCTCCTATTTATCAGTTGTTGACGTTAGAGTCTGAGCCAACAGTACTCTGTTAAGGAAATTTTCCCCTGTACCCATGCTTTCAATGAAATTTCTGACATTCTTTTCTATGAGATTTATTGTACCCAGTTTTGTTGCTGTTGTTGTTGTTGTCATTGATCCACTTGGACTTGAGTTTTGTGCAGTGTGATAAATATGGATATATTTATATTATTGCACATTCAAACATTCAGTTAGACCAGCACCATTAGGAGTCTAGCATGACTTTCATCAGAGAGGCTCCACCTACCACGTGACACAGACACAAGCAGATACCCACAGCCAACGAGTTGATGAAGCTTTGGGACTCTTACTGAAGAATAGGAAAAGGAGGGCAGCCCCTGAAGCAACAGGAACTCTCCAGGAAAACCAACTGAATCAACTAACCAGGACCCTTGGGACTCTCAGAGACTGAACCACCGACCAAAGGGCATAAACCAGCTAGACTAGACCTCCCTGTACATATGTAGCAGATGTTCATCTTGGTCTTCATGTGGGTCCCAAACAACTGGAGAGGACGCTATCCCAAAAGCAGCTGCCTATATATGGGATATGTTTTTCTACCTGGACTTCTTTGTCTGTCTTCAGTGTGAGAGGAAATGCCTAGCCTTTCAGAGACTTGAAGTGCCAGGGTGGGAGGATACCAAAGGGGGATACCCTTGTTATATTACTTAGAACTCTTCATTGAGTCATCTATAGAACATACATGATGAATTTTAAGTAAAATACAACAGATCTGAGGTATAGTAATGAGAACAAGTAGTAGGAATTGTATTAGGATCACACAGTAGCTAGTAATAAAGTTAAGTGAAAGAAACAGTAAGAAAGTATGTCTTGTTTCACGAGAAGAAAATGTACTTAGTTCTATGGATTTGAGAGAGAACTTTCATTTGATAGCTGAACAGGAAGGAGAAACTAGCAATGCAGTTTAAGAGAAAGATCCCGTGAGGCACAGAAGATAAAGTTAAAGTTTTGTGCTCCACAAAAGAGCAAATGCTTAAGAGTTAATCCTACCTGGGAATATTTTGTCTACTGTCTGGGTCAATTTAGACATGTCTTGAAATAGCTAACAGGATTATCTTAACCATAGTCAAAATAGAGTAACATCTTGCAGTCTGCATATCAGAGCAGTAGCATGAATGAATTTTGAAGTTCTATTGCATACTTTATTATTTTTTTTTAACCATGAAAAATCAATTCAGTGTTAAAGAGTCTCATTCCTTAACAAAATGACACATTCACTTTAAAGTATCAGGAATCATAACATGGACCATTTAGTAGACACCTGCTACTTGTATTTATTTCAAATGCTTAAATAAACATAAATGTTGTTATAATTATTTACAGTTGGAAAAACTAAAGCCTAGAAAATTCAGATACTTGATACAGCTAATTCATGATAAATAAGAACATAACTTAGACTTGTACTTTGTATCCATGAACCTAAACTGTTTCTACAATAAGAAAACATCAAGCAGCGAGTGAGATTTAAATAAAAGATAAAAAGCATTAGTTATTGAATCTATTTGAATGTTGAATTATATCAAGTATAAACCATAAACATGATTCCTAAAAAAATTTCTGAATTCCATATTTAAATATTAATTTTTAAATCATATTTTGTCCATTATTTGATGTAATTTGTCTATGGATTATTAGCAAATCTTTATTTAAAAAGGATGATATGAGTGGAAAGGTAGATTGCTCAGAGTTAAATGCCCTTTTTCAGAGGATCCAGGGTCAGTTCCCAATGCCCACATTGGGCAACATGTAACTCCAGTCTACAAGTAACCAGGATAGATCCAGCACCATCTTTTGGCTTTCTGGGCACCAGTATGCATATGGTGCACATACAGACTCATGGGCACATACACAGACTCATAAATAAATCCAAATAAAATTGACTTGCAGAGAAATATGTGAGATTAGGTGTAAAGCAGAAGCTAGCATGTGATCCATTAGAATAAATTTACAGTGACATGAAGGGACAAGTCTATCCAATAACAGCAAGAAGTGCATAAGCTATGTTTGTTATCGGTTTATTCATGTTCAGGACATTTAGTTGCTCACTGTCTTTGTCTTTATCTGATTTTGTGTCTATGTCTCTCTATGTCTGTGTTACTCTCTACCTGCATGTCTCTGTCTTTGTCTCTCTGTATTTCTCTGCTTTCTGTCTCTCTGGCCATCCTGCGTGTATGTTGAAATCTCCATCAATTTAACACAAGCTAGAGTAATTTGTGAAGAAGCAATTACAACTGAGTAAAGTCTTCATAAGATGGATGTATTGACAAATCTATGAGGGGGGATTCTTAATTAGTAGTTCATGTGGAACGGCCTATATCTTTGCTGCTCCAGCACAGATGGTCCTGAATACATAAAAAAAGCAGGCTGAGCAAGGAATAAGACATAAGTTTCTGGTCCAAGTTTCCTGCCTTGAGTTACTGTCATGACTAATTTAAATGATGGACTGTGATGTAGAACTTTCAAGTGAAATAAATGCTAGTTTCCCCAAGTTGCTTTTTGCCATGGTTTTTATGACAGCAATAGAAACCTTAACTAAGATGTTATGAGCCAAGCTTTTTTTTTCTTTATCATTCTGTTTATTGGTTATTTTATTTATTTACATTTCAAATGTTATCCCCCTTCCCAGTTTTATTTCCACAAACCCGCTATCCCATTCTCCCTTCCTGCTGCATTTATGAGGGTCTCCCATCCAACCACCCACTCCCGTCTCACCACTCTAGCATTCCCCTACATTGGGGCATAAAGTTTCCACAAGACCAAGGGACTCCCCTCCCACTGATGCCAGATAAGGCCATCCTCTGCTACATAAGCAGCTGGAGCCATGGATCCCTCCATGTGTACTCTTTGGATAGTGGTTTAGTCCTTGGGAGCTCTGGGTGGTCTGGTTGGTTGATATTGTTGTTCTTCCTATGGAGCTGCAAACCCCTTTAGCTTCTTCAGTCCTTCCCCTAACTCCTCCATTGGTGTCCCCATGCTCAGTCTGATGGTTGTCTGAGAGCATCCATGTCTGTGTTGGCCAGGCGCTGGCAGAGTCTCTCAGGGAGCAGCCATATCAAATTAGCCACGTTTCTCAACCATGATGATCTGAGCAGCAAAGCAAGTTTCAGGCTTATTTCTAGTAAAAAAAGTGGCATCAATAGAACCTGAATTGAATTAAATATATCTATTTAATTAGTATGAAAATAAAGTGCCTACTCTTCTAAATGATTTGACTTTAGGTAAGCAATTATAGAAAACGTTTCATATCAGGAAAACAATACTAAATTAATCTTTGAAAGCAAAAAATAGAAATTGTATTGCTTTCATAATTTAAAAACTCAGTGAGATATAGAAGGAAGCTATAGGTTCTAATTGTAATTCCGTTTGTCTAATAAAGAGCCTTGACAAAAAAACAATTTATGAGATAAGGGAATTATTTGGATTAAAATTTCAGTTTGCAACATATCATTTCATGGAAGTGAAGATGGAAATGTGTCAATTAGTCATTTTACACCCGTAGTAATGACAAGTAAGATAATGAATGTTTGTATAACTACTTCTGATCAGCACTCTTTCCATAGTGGTAAAGTTCAGGAACCATTGTCTAGGGATTGGTGCCACCCACAGAGGGCTTAGTTTATCCATATCAATTACTATATTCCCAATATTATCCCACACACATGACCTACTTGATCTAGATATCTCTCAATGAAATGTTTTTCCCAAGGTCATCCCAGGATGTACTAAGTCAAAAGATAAAAATAAACTTCATAATAACTATCCTAATAAAGGTCAAATATAACAAACCAGCACCTAACATCATACCAAACAAAACAATGCTGAAAGTTTTGACAATGATGTCTTCTTTCAGAATTTTTTTCAAATCATGGTCAGAGAAAGATAAAGGGAAAAAAAGGTAGCCAAACTGCAGAGGGAGACATATTTTTTGTGTATATGGGTGCATGATGGTCTTCTTCACGGAAAACAATAAAGATATCATTAAAAATGGTAAGAATTAATATATAAATTCAGTAAAGTTGCAAGGTATAAAATCAACATAGAAAATCAAATGTTCCTTCATGCTGATAGTAATCTACCTGATCAAGAACTCTAGAAGACAATCTTATTTGTAACATTTATAATGAATTTAGCCAAAGAGGTGAATAATCTCCATGATAAAACTTACAAGCTATTTACTGAAGAAATAAGAAGGTGATAAAAATAAATTTTGATGTATCCTGTCTTCATGGATTAGAAAAAGTAATTTTTAAATAACTACACTAAATTAAAACAGTCTACAGATCCACCATAATACCAATATTTTTCTTCAGAAAGATAAAAATATTTCCTAAGTTTTGCATGAAAGCACAAAAAATAGTCAAAACAGTAGTAAGAAGGAACCAAGGTAGAAGTATCACACAATCTGATTTCAAAATTGGTGTAATAGCAACAGTACTATGGTATCAGAATAAAGGCAGACACATTTGCCAGTAGAACACAGATAAGTCCTACATAATGAATCCACATGTATAGTGTCTACTGACACTTCCCAAAGTTAACATAATGACACGTCGGATACAATATTATTTCTTTAATTGTGAGATACTCAGCAGCAGTAACCAAAATCACTGTGAGGGCTTCAGTCTGAAGTTTCTCCTGCAGAGTCTTGTTTCAAGCAGTGAGACCTTAGCTCACGGTGCTGTTTTGAGGGCTCTGAACACTTTAAATATTGAGGGTTTTTTTTGTTTTTTTGTTTTTTTTGTCAAATGGAAGGCACTAAAAGAAAGGGCTCTAAAGACTTTAACCTTCTGGTTCTGTCCTGTTCATTCATATTCTTCTTCTTTTTTTCCTCTTTTATTATTGGATATTTTCTTTGCACTTTAAATATTATTCCCTTTCCTATTTCCTCCCTCCCCGGAAACCCCTTATCCCTTCCCCCTTCCCCCTGCTTCTATGAGGGTGTTCCCCCACCCACCCACACACTCCCACCTCCCCACCCTTGAATTCCCCTACACTGGGGCATCGAGCCTTCACAGGACCAAGGGCCTCTCCTTCCATTGGCCATCCTCAGTTACATATGCTGCTGGAGCCATGGGTCCCTCCAAGTGTACTTCTTGGGTTATGGTTAAGTCCCTGGGACCTCTGGGGGGTCTGGTTGGTTGATATTATTGTTCTTTTTATGGGGTTGCAAACCCCTAAAGCTCATTTAATCCTTTCTCTAACTCTTCCTTGGGGACCTCAAGCTCAGAACAATGGTTGGTTGTGAGCATCTGACTCTGTATTTGTAAGGCTCTGGCAGAGCCTCTCTGGAGACAGCTATATCAGGCTCATCTCAGCATGTACTTTTTGGAATCCACAATAGTGTCTGAGTTTGGTGACTTTATATGGGATGGATCCCCAGGTGAGACTTTACGAAATTCTTAGGCAAATGGATGGAACTAGAAAATTTCATTCTGAGTGAGATAACCCAGTCACAAAAGAACACACATGGTATCCATTCACCGATAAGCAGATATTAGCCCAAAAGCTTGGAATACTCAAGATATAAGTCACAGACCACAAGAAGCTCAAGAAGGAGGAAGACCAAAGTGTGAGTGCATCAGTCCTTCTTAGAAAGGGGAACAAAATACTCACAGGAGGAAATGCAGAGACAAAGTGTGGATCAGAGACTGAAGGAAACGCCATCTGCTTCTTAACTGCCACCATCTGCTCAACTGTGACTTGCTTGCTTTGAAGAAATGAGTGCAGATGAACCCATGGACCAGATTCGAAAACAGTGCTTGAGTGAAGTCCTCCCTATGATAAACTTGACCAGATGAATAAAGACTGTAGCACAAGTCAGAGAGAAGTATGTAGACAAGTTTGGAGATGCAACCTATCTATATAAACTGGTGATGGTTGCAAGTACAGCTTAATAGTCAACTAATAGAAATTAATAATAATAATAATAATAATAATAATAATAATAATAATAAATAGTAATAAATAATTATTCTGGAATTCATGCATGCCACTAAGATGTGAACACTGAGAACTGCAGTCATTGGTTCTCAGATGTAAACAGGATTCTGCTGTGAACTGGCCACCCATGTCAAATTCAGGGTATATTGAATAAATGTAAGTTAAAAAATAAATTAAAATCTATTTAGCAGAAGTAATTCTTGACAGCAAAAGACACTTTGGTTTTATCATGTTGTTTATTGGCAGCTTTATTCAGATGTACTGTGAGTATTTGAGGCATAATCAGGACAGAGGAATTTTTAAAAGGTACTGTTCAATATTAGTCTATAAACATCTTTTTTTAAAAAAAAAGATTTATTTATTTATTTTATGTATTTGAGTGCACTGTCTTCAGACACACCAGAAGAGGGCATCAGATCCCATTACAGATGGCTGTGAGCTACCATGTGGTTGTTGTGAATTGCTCTCAGGACCTCTGGAAGAGCAGTCAGTGCTCTTAACCGCTGAGATATCTCTCCAGCCTTATAAAAATCTTTAACATTGTGGGCAAACCACATCTGCAGAAAAATAACATCAGTCTTTACAATAGAGATTTTGGCAATTAAAGAGAAATAGCAACATTTGAGCTTGAATATAGACAATAATCTTGAGGGTAAGAATGGTTCTTAGGGAGGGTTCCAGGAAGTAGAATTATGAATACATTTGAAAAGTACTATTAAAAAGAAAAAGCTTGTAGACTTCTATTCTAGATCAAGACAGTCTGTGAAAATGTCATTCCAGATTTAACCCATCCACTCAGAGGCCACTGTTAGCTGAGTGCATTAGTCAAGGTTTTCTAATGATCATAACTTATGAAATAAGTGAACACACGTTCAATATTTATTCAATAAGGCAATAATATACATACATACATATATATATATGATTTATTAGAGTGTTTGCGTGTTTAACAATGACATTCTACCAATGGAAATCAGTTTACAAGTCTGCTTACCTTAGCTGGTCTTTAGTATATACTGGAACCCTGGAGAAATAGGCTCTAGGACCCAGTGAAATGAACTAGCGCAAGAAAAATCTCCCTTTTTCCATGTCCTTTATATAGGATACCACCGAAATGTGTGGTCCAAATTAAAGGTGGGTCTCCCCACTTCAAAAGAGCCACATAAAAGATGTGTTTTCTCACTTCAATTAATAAAAATTCCCATAAGTATACCCAGGCTCTTAGGTTTTAGTTAATTCCAGATATGTCAAGTTGACACTCAAGAAGAGCCAAAACACAGAGGCTCAGTGGGCACAGCCATTTCTTAAGATGGCACAGGAACTTTTGTATCATTTACTTCATGCTAGTTTTGCTTTCACGCAAGGTGCACACATAATGTACCAGTGGAGAATTGTTCCATGGTGCCAGTAAAAAGCCAGTAAAACAATGTGATGTAGCAGGCTTTATGTACCTGTAGGGACCCCCTAAGCAAACTATGTTTCCCCAGTTGTATCAGAGTCTATAGGATAATGGACATGTCAGGAACTCTAAATGTCTGTGAGGAAAGCTTCAGGGACAGAGTGGAGCTAGCTAAGAGAAAGATCTCGTGCATTCAGATGAAACACTATAGGAAAGAGTTATTCATTATTATTGAAGTTCTCTGCTGGGGTTTGGTCGTATTTTAGTCATATAAGGATCCCAGACAATAAAAACTACTAACTTATTTGAAATCTATTTCTTTAAAAAAGGGAATGCTGAAGAAGTGCCATTCTAGGCACTGTATTTTGTCATTCAGGGAAACAGTATTTATTGCTATTCCCCATTCCAAATATTTACTTGGTGCAATTATGTATTAGAAATAAAAGAGTTTTCTTGATTTTTACAATAGCCAACAACTAGAGTGTGTTTTTATTCTCAAAAGTGACTTGACACTTTCAAAATCTCTTAAGACCACAAATGTGGAGATTTAATAAGGTGGACTAAATTTATTTTATATTATGTCATGGTCATGGGAATTTGGGGCCAAATAAATCATGATTTGAATACGAAATGTACTCACAGGATCATGACTTCACCGTTTACTATCCAGCTCACTCTAAAACATGACTGGTGCCAGTAGGGCACTAGAAGAGAGAGTTTGATTCAGCTTTAATTACAGCTGAGACTCTCTGCTTCCTGTCTCTTAAAACACATGATCCCCATCCTGCTGTTGCTAACTCTGGCATGCCTTCTTTTCATTGATGAACTCAATCCTTTTGAATATACAAGGAAAAAAAATCATTCCTCTCACCAGTTATTTCTGTTTGTATATGTTGACACAATAGTAAGCAACAAAAGCCCTTATCTCAACAACTATAATGATCAGCTAAAAATTGATTAAAGACCCGAGGCTGTGAAACATGGAGAAAATTCTGGAAGACATGCCTGGATAATTTATATTAGATCATAGCAGCATAAATAATAAATTAAAAAATTAAACAAATGAGATAACATTAAACTGAAAATGCTCTACACAGCAGAGGAACATACCAATAGAGGAATAAGAAAAACTAGAGCATTTAAAAATATATGCAAAGTATAGATCTAATATGAGCCAATATGCATAATCTATAATGAAGACATATTACTCAGTAGCAAGTGATAATAATCTAATTGAATTAAGCCAAAAAGCAGCATAGACATTTCTCAAGTAAGACATGCCCACGGGCATAAGAATTAATGCTCAACATTACTAATCACCAGGGAAATGCAAAATAAATACCATAATGAGGTATTACCTCATTCCAACGAGAATAGCTATTACCAAGAACACAAAATAATATAGTCCAGGTTATGAAGCAAAGAGAACATTTACACACTACTGTGAGAATGTAAATTGGAGTGGCTCTTATGGAAAACAAAATTGCACCTCCTCAGAAAATTACAAGTAGAAATACCAATGATTGATATCTAGTAATCCTACTCATGGGTATGTACTCAAAGGGAATGCAATCATGATGAAAAGATATTTGCCCTCCCATGTTTACTGCAAAAATATTCATAATGGATAAGTGAAAATGAGATAAAAACCCATGCAGAGAACACACTGGAACACAAATATGCTAAAACTCTATTCTTTTGACAATGCAGACAATGCCGAATGACATCATGTTAAATAAAATAAGTTAGACACCTTATGATCTCCTCATATTAGAAGCCTTCATGTCGAATTCATAGAAATACAGCTGTTATCAGTCTTCTTGTCAGTCTGAGGATGAAAAGAATGGCAAGGCAGAATTGATGATCAGGTAGAAATATAGTCAGGTAAAGGGAATAATTTCCTGTATTTACTACATGATGAAGTAATTATCATTGATAACAATGTGTTTCATTTCTCTTAATAGCTGGAAGAGTATTGAATGTTTTACATCACATAAATGATCCTTGAGTTGTTTGATACATTATTTTTGTTTTTAAGTAATATAAATATGAACAACATCATTATATGGTACCCCCTATTTGTATAATTATTATGTTATTAAATTAAAATGAAATCAAAATTGTAAAAGCACTCATTGGAAGTCCGCGAGGACTAAAATATGCACTAATATATTAGGAAAGTCACTGAAGTTTTCATCTGTGGAAGGATAATGGATATAGATATCAACTCTTGTGGTCTCAAGTCTAGTGACCTTCATGTGACTAACTAGATTCCTGCAACCGTTGCTTCAAATATTATATTCTTGTCAATATTTTGTGTATGCTACTTGTGGAAGCAGGAAGAGGCACAAAGAGATGATCATCACCAAGTATGCCAACAAGTGCCATTAGCTTAGGAACTTAGAATGCTTGTTCACTGATGCTGAACCATAAACTTGGGAATGTCCTTCCTATGAGGCTATGGTCTCCATTTACGCCCATATCTGTTTGGGCAAGAAGAGTTAGTTCTTATGTTCCATATTTTACTTCACCTTACCATTGCTGTTCATAGAGCTTGTGTTTGGAAATGAAACAAAAGAAATCATGTAGAGATAACTCTTTTACTTTATTTTTAAGAAGTCAATTAATTTGATGAGTACTGTGATTAAGAGAGAAAACCTGGGAAAAAACAGGGATATACTTTTAAGGGTGAGAGAAATTCAGCAAATGTACAAAATAGGAGATTGATGAGAATACCGTCATCATCTTTATGTGATAAACTGGGGTTGTAAAGTCACTTTAGATTTAAAGAAGATTTAAGGTCTATTTTTATTCCTTCATCTATTAATAGGCACATTACATATGCTGACTGTATAACTTCATATTTTTGATAGTGCTGCTATTATGGGTGGGCCAGGATCTCTATAGTATTATGATTTAAAACCCTTAGGATCACACCAAATGGTTCTATATTTGATGGAAGTTAAGTTCTATACTTTAAGACACTGCTTCACCACTCTTAGGCATACCCATAGTACTTTCCATCCTACAGCAAGGACACTTGCACAACCATGCTTATTGTAGCTTTATTCATAATAACCAGAGCCTGGAAACAACCTAGATGTCCCTCAACAGAAGAATGGATAAAGAAATTGAGGTATCTTTATTTAATAGAGTATTCATAAGCTCTTAAAAATGACATTATGAAATTTGCAGGCAAATGAGTGGACCTAGAAGAGATCATCCTGAGGGAGGCAACCCAGAACCAGAAGGATAAATATGAGATTCTCATATTTAATTGCTTTCCTTTAATTTCTTAACTTATATTTACTTTCTCTTCCTTATTTTTTAGCTTTTCAATTATTATATAGAAAATGATTGTCTATATTGTCCTATGGTTTGAAGTTTTTAATATAACAAAATAAATTGTAATATTTTAATGAATTCTTTGTGAATATCATACAATATTATTTGATTGACTTTTATTTAATTTGGGGATTCCTAAAATATATTTATGATTGCTTAAAAATTTGAAATGTTTCAATTATCAATTCTCTGAGTACTTTTTTTGTCTCTGGTTTTTCTCTTCTCCCCATTGAAAGTCTGCCATATGCTTTAAGGAAACGGTACTGTTGATGGTTATATAAGTCTAACAATCGACCGACAGAGTTTCTTGCATTCCAAAGAAATTAGAAAACAGAAACTGGTAAAGGAAAATAGGTGTGTTTACAGTTATGCCAAATAAAATGTCTAACCCACCACATTCGGGGGCTTCATCATACTACTTATAGAAAGCAATGATCTGATATCTAGAACATAAATAAAAGTTCTGTACAGCTGTGCAATAAATTAATCTTTCCTTTACTTGAGAAAGAGGACCCAGGCCTTGAGTTGCATTTACTTTTTTTTTTATAGAATCATTTTTTTAATTTGCTTGCCTGAGGAAAATGTTGACTCAAAGATCTCCACAGTTTGAAAAGAAGACTAATTTCAGGTTTGTTGTTTCTTTGTTTTGCACGATGTAGAGTTCCCAATCTTTATGGGTTTGTCAAACGCTTTCTTCCCACGGTCCATTCATTGTTTCTTTCTTCCTATAATCCCTTGCCATGGTCCAGTCCTTGATCAATATACAGAGAAAGTTTTGTATTCCTTCTTTAGCCATCTGTTTCAATCCCGTGCCTGTTAGAGAAACATTGGTGGATGTGTAAAAAGTTGACATTCTGATAGTTGATGGGATGAATACAAGTGTCTCTCTTTTGAATGTTCTTCTCCCAAAAGGTCTTCAGCATGGGAACATGGCTATTTATGTAATTGATTAGTTGTTATACAATTCATGTCCTTGAGCTTTATTAAGGAACACAGTATCCCACAATGTAATTCTCTAAAAGCAAAAGGATTTTATTACCTTGTGAATTAGAACATTTTTCTCCATGGAGAAATCCTTTTATGGTATCAGTTGATTGTACTATATCCTTTTTTTTTTGGTTAGCTAATGATAGAAGCTTATTTGTCAAGGATTCTGACACAGAGATATCTCTTTCCCCTCAGAAGGCTAACGTTAGTTTTTTCATATGTTATGTGGTTACAAGAGCTGTGACAAGTAAGGGTAGATGGGTAAGAACTTTTCACGCTTTTATTGTTGTGTTATTGCCATGTAAATGAAATTGAGCAACATGAGTCACTCAAGTTCCAAGCTGGAAAAAATTAGACTCCAAAACGCACCTATTTATTTGGCAATCTTGTTTTCAGGGGTGTGTGTGTGTGTGTGTGTGTGTGTGTGTGTGTGTGTGTGTGTGTATACATATATGTGCAGAAAGCTATAGAGGCTAGAAGAGGGCCTGAAGTGACAGGAAGCTATGAGCTGATCAACAGGAATGCCGGGAAAAATATTTGTGTTTTCTACCAAATGAGTATATGTTTTTAACAACTGAGCAATTGCTCTAGCCACTGTATATACATTTTAATAGCTATTTTCTACTATCAGAGTTATAAAATGAAGCTTAAATGGTTGAAGCTGAAAGATGATTGTGTAATAGAATATAATAGAGATATAAACAACACTTGGAGACTTTCATTGGCTAGGAATACCTTATGCATGAATATGGATGGAAGAAGGAGAATGTAGTAGTATTTAAAGGGATGTACTAAACTATTGATTCTCTCTAAGCAGCATATGCATGAATACAAGTGATACTCATTGAATTGGCAGTCTTGTAGGAAGCAGAGGAAGATGTGATATTGAGTTTAGGTTTTGGATACGTTTTATCTGAGGCATTAAAAACATCTAAATTGAAATATGAACTACATAGTACATATATAGGACTAAAATCTTATCCTCTTTTAGGAAAAGAAAAACAGTTGTGAAATATCTCCTAATTATCCCTAACGTTCTCTGTAGAAGAAGATACTTTAAATGCTATTATCTACTAGCATTTTTTAATTCTATAAAACTGTCCCAACCAAAAGAATAAAGGATTCTAAAAAATCCAATGATCTTTATAAAGTCAGAAGGTATTGCCTTCATTTGCTTTCTGTTGTAAAATAAACAGTATGAAAAAAGCAACTTGGGAAAGAAAGAATTTATTAGAAAGAATTTATTTATTTATGGGTCACAACCCAACACCAGGGGAAGCCAAGGCCAACATTCAAAATGCAACAAGGAGGCAGGGGCTGATCCGGAGACATTTGCTGGATTCCTCTTTCTAGCTTTTTCCCAAACATTTATCAATCTGCTTTATGTCACATCTATGACCACTTGCCCATAGGCATCAACTGCAGAAATATAGCCCACAGACTTGCCTACAAGCCAATTAGATGGAATCATTTTGTCAGTGGAGATTAATTTTTCTCATATGATTCTGGCTTTTATCAAGTAGACTAAAACTAACCAACACAGGTATTTTACCATCTTTATTTTTAATATGTATATTTTAAGAGATACAAAGATAAGACTAAATCCTAGCTGCTACCCATGCTAAGCTCCTACAGATTTGTTGAGTGAATATAGGGGTTATATGGAGTGTATATTTCTGGCATAGCAGTATAATTTCAATAGCACTATGGAATCCTGACAAACTATTTCTAAATAGTCATGTCTGTCTAATCAGGATACTCAGCAGGAATCCATTTAGGAAGATGTTGAGGACAGACAACACTCCAAAATCCTAGGGAAGATATATGATTTAATTTTGAGTGGTGATAATTGAACAAGATTTGTTAAGTCATGGTGTTGGATTGTGACCAGCAGAAATTTTATTTCCATGCTTAATCACTGTAGATATGCACGCTTGTCTTGGGTGCCCTTTTATGTACTCTAAGAGAGGTATTTAAATAAAATTAAATTATGACAATTTAAAGAAAAATTAAATTATGATAATTGCTTGCTTTGTGATGGAACTTGATCAAAATTTTATTTTTATAAATATACTGTTAAGTAGAATTGGCATGTTCAAGAAAGAGACAAGTTAAAATAGAGTAATTTGACTTAATTAAAATCTAAATTCATGAACAATACTATATGAAGATTTACGGGTGTAAATTGAACCACATACAAAGTTAATTTCTGAGATTTACAACAAAATTTAAGATTGTGAATATTTTTATTTTGAAATCAAAATATGATGATGACTCTGAAATATTTAGTTTACTTCTGCTTGAAACATTTGAATTATTTAATTATCTTTTTAATTATACCCAGAAGAAACATTGTCTTTTAGATTTGAATCATCCAGGAAAGGGGAAATGATTTGGAATGTAAATTAAAAAAAAATAGGGGACTGGAGAGATGGCTCAGTGGTTAAGAGAACTGACTGCTCTTTAAGAGATCCTGAGTTCAATTCCCAGCAACCACATGGTGGCTCATAACCATCTGTAATGGGATCTGATGCCCTCTTCTGGTGTATCTGAAGACAGTTACAGTGTACTCATATACATAAAAATAAATAAATAAATCTTTAAAAAAAATTAAAAAAAATACAATAAAATAAATAATAAAAAAAAGATATTAAAAAAAGAATATGTATTTGTCATGTAAAAATCCAGAACAAGAAAAAAATGGAATTTTGGTTTAAGATGAATTCGATAAATTTAACAGTACTTTCCAATAGTCTTAAGTATCTGAAAAGAAGGTATTATAAATTTGTATCTTCTATATACTAAATTTAAAATAATATCACAAAACTCCATAAGACCTTTGTCACATATAAAATCCAGTCTGAATTCAATATAATTGAAAAATAAGTTACAAGAACTGTTGAAGGAAATAAAAAGAGTTTCTAGAGGTAAAGAGAGGGACTTGGGAGTCTTAATACTACAAGGAGATTCAGATATAAAACTGTAAATTTCATTTTTATATCCTCAGGTGTAGGGATGAGATGATAGCCAAGCTGTGTGAACATGTAGCTTGGGCTGAGCCCAGAGCATTTCTTTCTCTGTTCCAAGTATCCCTAGTCCTATCCCTGGAGGCTGCTAGTCTCCATACAATCTAATCTTTAAGGTTATTTGATTCACTTTGGCTTCTCTCAGCTTCTCACTGAATTGCTCTGCTTAGCCTTGTACTAACTTTGGCAACATGTTATAGTCTTCTGGCTCTTTCTCATTCTCTGATCCTTTCTGCCTTCACCTGTGTTACTTCTCTCTGCCACCCGTCTTTGTGAAACTTTACTTCTGAAACTGCCATACCTCTTTTCTCCTTTTTGCTGCTCTCAAGTAGCTTCTCCTTCCTGTCTGTTATCAAGAGAGTTGTTCATAACTTGTCTCTGACTAATTCTGTCAGCTTTTTCCCTGATCCATCAGTTTATCTCCCACTCGCTCAATTTGTTATTACTTTTAAACATGACTCCTTCCTTCAACAACCTAACATTACCTTCATTGTTAGGTTACTGAGTTCATGTCTGCATTCCAGGCAGATCACATAGACCTAGAAGGTCTTTGGATCCCTTGTCAGAGCAGCCATGTTAATGTTTTAAAATTCCTCTACAAGAGGGAGATGATTGTCTCTCAGGAGAATAGAGACAGTGGGTATACACAATGTTTTCTTGAGACTAAAGATAAATATAATGACCAAATCCAAAGCTGACAACTAGCAATCCACAAGGCAATACTTATTGAGCCTTTTCATTAACCCCAGTCCTGTGGCTCCTAGAGAGGCTTTCATGTAGGGCATCATAGTCCTTAATCTGTTCCTTTCCTTAGAAGAAGGTGTAATGGTGTCCTGGATGCATACACTTGGGTACTGTGAAGAGAGGCAACTGAAAGAGATTACTGAAATTCCATTCACTATCTGTAGCCTATTTCTGGTTTTTTGTTTGTTTCTTTGGTCTAAAGCTGAAGAAAATATTAGGTATCCCTTTGCTTCCAAGTCTCAAAGCATACATGGTCATGTGTACAAAGCTACACACATGCCTTTGGGGATCATGATTTTAAAAAATCCTTTTTGTTTTCAAGAGATCCAGGTTCTGATATCAGACAGCCTAAACAAACTTATAACACCTTTTTCTCATAACAATTAATGAACAAGAATACTGAAACTGATAAACATAACATGCTTTACTATTTAAATTTATCTGTTTTGGAGGCCATGATGAACTTTCAGGTAGTTACATATCAAGAGTTTAGAATGCTTCTAAACTCCTCCAGGTCTCTAGTGAAGGGTGATCTAGTATAAGGGATAAAAAATTATGTCTGATAAGTAAAACAATCTGCATTCAAGAAAATAGCACTTCACTACTCAAGCTAATTTTTCTTCTGGATTTTAGCTATCATCATGTCACTAGCTTATAATACCTGTGCAAGCAAAAATTAATATTTTTATTTTACATTGGCATTCATGTTAAACACTCTTGGAATGATAGGTTTAGGGGGTAATACTCAGAAGACAACTTTTATGTAGTAAAAGGTAACTGAGTACTTTGTTAAACCACATTTGTTTGATGAGGGATTACCACATGGCCTACCATGGCCACAAAATCAAGTGCACTGACAAAGGCTACTTTGGAGTGACATGAATTTCTCAGATTAAGATCTCATGATAGACCAATGTATAGATACTACCAAAGTCCAATTCGAAGAACCAATAAGTTTTATTGATATTACATACAGAAATAGGAGTGAGGGATTTTCTAAAGTAACAGAAATTACACAAAGATATTGGACCTGCCACTTAGGTTGTATTTTACCATATCTGGACCACTTTCTTGAGCTTAGTCCCTGGCTAAATTATAGGTGCAACTTCCTCTCTCCAGGCAAGAACCTGCTCAGCAAGCATCTGGGATTCCTGGATGCCTATCGTGCAAATGAGACATAACCAGAACATTAAGCTCCAACCAATGATTTATATTCATCCTGAAACTCCTTTCCACTTTCCAAGGTTAATATAGAACTTGTTCACCTCAAAGCACACATGCTGGTTCACTGAAGATCTTCTAAGAGAACTTTTTCACTGAATATCCATTAAGAGAGCCTTAACACACAGACAGTCTGCTTCTACTACCTCCAGGGGGAGGAGTACAACTTGGAACATGGGTCCACTCCATCCTTCCCAGCTCAGTGTGCAGGAATGTGTAACCACACAAAGGCAGCTGGATTTCTGAAGCCTACTTCAGCATACGTGACAGTTCACAAAATTTGGAAATCTTGGGTACATTGTATAGCCTGTACAGGAAAGAACTCAACAGGTTGAAACGTGTCCTTTCCAAACGACTCAATTGGTCTAAATTTCTTGTAAGAAGTTCAGGTTGTTGCTGCTCCTTCCAGGCACCAAATCTTATCTCAGAGTCTTCTTTGCACCTTTGAAAGTCTGAGATTCCTTTTTGTAGCTTAGCAGTCTTTATCGTTTACTCTTAAGTGGGAGGAGCCTAGGGAATCTGCTCAGATTGGTGACTTCCAGAATCTGTTTTGAGTTGTTAACTTTCTGTCAAAAGGAGCTTCTAGGAAGCAGAATATTTTCATCAAGGAGAAAACTGCTGTACAACATTCAGTTACCATAAATTTTTTGTAAATTAGTATATAAAATAGAGGAGACTAAATTTCCTTCAATGACCTAATGCTATCTAACTTCTTGAAACTAGATTGAAGTAAATACCATCATATCAGAAGATAATACTACTAATAATTGCAAAATAAAAATAAAAACATCTATTTTAAAAATATATTCATTAATTTTATGGTGCTCAAAATGATGGAGTTGTAAATATGGAATAAATTATGGTGGTATAAACCCCCTCTAAATATACCTGCCTAATAATCAATGGAATCTTAAGGGTATGGTATACAATATTTAAAGGAGTTTCACATATTAAAATAAGGTCACATAATTTAAGGAGATTGTCTTGGGTTATCCGGATAGACTCCACTTAATCTCTTGCTATTTGGTCCAACAAAAGTAAAGAAGATACACCAGTACAAAGACACTAAAGCAGAACTCAGGGAGACTCCAAGGGTGGAAGGGATTTGAAATGGCTTGCTGTATTTCTATGCAACTTTGTACGGAAACTAGGAGGAATTCTCCAGAACAGAGGATGGCCTCACTCCTTGTCTTCAGTAAGAGCCTGCAGACTCAATCATGCAAACCTGGGTCATGACTCATAAACACCTTGAATAACCTTGGAAACAACTTATTTGATAGAACCTCCACAATAGCCTCTGCTATTGTGTTCAGGTCAATCTTGTGACAACTGGACATGGGAAGTGAACCCAGCATTGTATTTATGGCATATAAACTTGAGAGGTAATGATTTTTTGTGATCTAAAGCTTGAAATATGTGGAAGTTTCTTCCTTCCTTCCTTCTTCCCTTCCTTCCTTCCTTTGTCTTTCCTTTTTTCTTTTTCTTCCTTCCTTCCTTCCTTCCTTCCTTCCTTCCTTTGTCCTTCCTTCCTTTTTTTCTTTTTCTTCCTTCTTTCCTTCCTTCCTTCCTTCCTTCCTTCCTTCCTTCCTTCCTTTGTCCTTCCTTCCTTTTTTTCTTTTTCTTCCTTCTTTCCTTCCTTCCTTCCTTCCTTTTTCTTTCTTTCTTCCTTTCTTTCTTTCTTTCTTTATTTATTTATTTATTTATTTATTTCTCCTTCCTTCCTTTCTTTTTGTAAAAAAGGATAGAGATAATAGAGGATTTAAGTTATTCAGAAAAACATCAACTATTCACAGCCATGCCCTTACAACACTCACTTGATTGTAAACATACAGAAACAAAACAATATAAAGCAAGGTAATAGAAAAGTTAAAACACTGACAACTCTGTAACCATGTACAATATAGAAAAGCAACCTATGATGAAATAAAACACACATGAGGACCAGCCAATCAAAACAAAACAAAACAAAACAAAGCAAGAAACAAACTCTAAAAACCAAGAATAGAACCAAAAACCAAAACAACAACAAAAGAAATTTGTAGTAAGTGAGACAAATTCTTAAGGAAGTGCTTTTACTCTAAATACTCCGAATAAGAGTTCATTTTACTGATAACGACAAGCTATGTTGGCACAGAAATGCCTTCTTTCACTTATAAACATTTCATATGCCAACTGAATGGACATATCACCTAGCATATGATATTTATTTCCTAATTCCAATTATCAGTCTCACCATATGATGGCAGAAACAACTCTGGAGTGGATGGTTTGTGTTGTGGGAGTGGCCTGGGTGGTGTGGGTAACAAAATGAGGGAAATAGAAGAAGGGACAACTGTTAATGAAATTTGCATTTTAGGTAGAAGGTAGCTATCTGTGTTTCTATAGATGTGTTTGTTTGTTCGTTCATCCCTTCTCACATTCATATTGGCATTCCTTTGGATGTATTGGACATTTGACTACACAGAGACTTTGGGAAGAAACATTTAAAGTCACAATCTGTTCTTAGGTATAATTGAATATGCTAAAGCCCAAATCACAAAACTGAGAATTTTTCTTCTCATTCAAAGCTGTTTATTTAAAAGCAAAAACAGGATCTGCATCAAGGAGCTGGGACTCTTCCACAGCCCTATGTACATGCGATCCCCCAGAGGAAACCTGGTCTCCCAGGAATGCTTTCACTCTGAGACTGAGGGCTGAGATCTCCACTTTCTCTCCAGTATATGTCCAAGGCATGGCTTGCTACGAGAGAGCTGGTCTCCCAGGAGTGCTGACACAGGCTTATAGACCTACAGGAGGGACAAGCCCCAGTCAGAAATAGCAAGGCCAACTAACACCAAAGATAACCACATGGTGAAAGGCAAGCACAAGAACCTTACCAAAAGAAACCAAGGCTACTTGGCATCATCAGAACCCAGTTTTCCCAACACAACAAGTCCTAGATATCCCAACACACCAGAAAAGCAAGATTTGGATTTAAAATCTCATCTCATAATGATGATAGAGGACTTTAAGTAGGACATAAATAACTCCCTTAAAGAAACGCAGGAGAACACAGGTAAACATATAGAAGCCCTTAAATAAGAAACATAAAAATACCTTAAGGAATTTCAGGAAAAGACAGACAGGTGAAGGAATTGAACAAAACCATCCAGGATCTAAAAATGAAAGTAGAAGCAATTAAGAAATCACAAAGGGGGACAATCCTGGAGATAGAAAATCAGGAATCATAGAAGCAAAACATCACCGACAGAATACAAGAAATAGAAAAAAGAATCTCAGGCACAGAAGACAGCAGAGAAAACATTGGCACAACAGACAATGAAAATGCAAAATGCAAAAAGCTCCTAACCCAAAACATCCAAGAAATCCAGCACAAAATGAGAAGACTAAACCTGAGGATAATAGGTATAGAAGAAAGTGAAGATTCCCACCTTAAAGGGCCAGTAAATATCTTCAACAAAATTATAGAAGAAAACTTCTCTAACCTAAAGAAAGAGAAGCCCATGCACATACAAAACGCCAACAGAACTCCAAATAGTTTGGATGGGAAAAGAAATACCTCCCATAATAATCAAAACACTAAATGCACCAAACAAAGAAAGAATATTAAAAGCAGTAAAGGATAAAGGTCAAGTACATATAAAGGCAGATCTATCGGAATTACATCAAACTTCTCGCCAGAGACTATAAAAGCCAGGAGATCTGTGAAGATGTCATACAGACCCTAAGAGAACACAAATGCTATCCCAGGCTACTGTACCTAGCAAAACTCTCAAGTCCCATAGATGGAGAAATCAAGTTATTTCATGACAAAAGCAAATTTACACAATATATTTTCACAAATACATCCCTTCAAAGGATAATAAATGGAAAACTCCCACACAAGGGGGAAAAATACATCCTAGAAAACAACAAGAAAACAATCTTCTTGTTATTTTTGGTTTTTTGTTTTTTGTTTTGTTTTGTTTTTTGAAAGATAGAGTTTCTCTGTATAGCCCTGAATGTCCTGGAACTCACTCTGTAGACCAGGCTGGCCTTGAATGCAGAAATCTGCCTAGAATGCCTTCCTCTGCCTCCCAAGTGCTGGGATTAAAGGCTTGTGCTACCACCACCCGGCTTCTTTTAAGAAACCAAAAAGAAGATAGCCACATTATTATAATTCTACCTATAAGAACAAAATTAACAGGAAGCAACAATCGCTGGTCCTTATTATCTATTAATATCAACAGATTCATTTCCTCAATAAAAAGACAATGACGAACAGACTCAGTACGTAAAAGAACCCAGCATTATGCTAGATACAGGAAACCCACACCAGTAACAAAGACAGACACTACCTCAGAGTAAAAGGCTAGAAAACAATTTTCCAAGCAAATGGTCCCAAGAAACAAGCTGAAATAACAATTCTAATATCGAATAAAATCGACTTTCAACCTAAAGTTATCAAAAAAGATAAGGAAAGACATTTCACACTCATCAAAGGAAATCTCAATTCTGAACATCTATGCTCCAAATTCATATGCACCAAACTTAATAAAAGAAACTTTACTAAAGTTCAAAGCTCACATTGCAACTCACACAATAATAGTGGGAGACTTCAACACCCTCATCAATGGGCAGATCATGGAAACAGAAACTAAATGGAGACATAGTAAAACCTACAGAAGTTATGAACTGAATGGATTTAACAGATATCTATAGAACATTTTATCCCAAAAGAAGAGAATATACCTTCTTCTCAGCACCCCACCTTACCTTCTCCAAAATTTACCATATAATCATTCACAAAACAGGCCACAACAGATAAAAGAAGATTGAAATACTCCCATTCAGCCTATCAGATCACCAGGGACTAAGGCTGGTCTTCTAATAAAAACAAAACAATAGAAAGCACATATACATGTGGAAGCTGGACAACACTCTACTCAATGATGACTTGGTCAAGGAAGAAATAAAGAAAGAAATTAAAGACTTTTAAAAGTCAATGAAAAGGAAGCCACAACATACCTAAACTTATTGGACACAATGAAAGCTGTGATAAGAGGAAAACTCATAGCTCTGAGTGCCTCCAAAAAGAAACTAGAAAGACAATGCTCTAGAAGTTTGACAGCATATCCGAAAGCTCTAGAACAAAAAGAAGCAAACACACCCAAGAGGAGTAAACAGCAAGAAATAATCAAATTCAGGATTGAAATCAACCAAGTAGAAACAAAAAGAACTATACAAGAAATCAACCAAACCAGGAGCTGGTTCTTTGAGGAAATCAACAAGGTAGATACAGGCTTAGCCAGACTAACCAGAGAGCACAGAGACAGTATCCAAGTTATCAAAATCAGAAATGAAAAGAGAGGGGGCTGGAGAGATGGCTCAGCAGTTAAGAACACTGACTGCTCTTCCGAAGGTCTTGAGTTCAAATCCCAGCAACTACATGGTGGCTCACAACCATCTTTAATGAGATATGATACTCTCATCTGGGGTGTCTGAAGAAAGCTACAGTGTACTTACATATAATAAAAAAATAAATAAATTAAAAAAAAAAGAAATGAAAAGAGAGACATAAAAACAGAAACCGAGGGAATACCAGGACAGAGAAGCAGGAGGGGGTTGACTGGGGAACAGGGGGAGGGAAGAGGGCTTATGGGACTTTTGGGGAGGGGGAAAGCAGGAAAGGGGAAATCATTTGGAATGCAAATAAAGAATATAGAAAAAAACAGAAACCGAGGAAATTAAAAAAAAAACAAACCATCAGATCCTACTACAAAAACCTAAAATCAACAATATTAGGTGCCAAAGTTAAATCAGTATCAGATAAATGATCTAAACAGTCCCCTGACCCCTAGAGAAATAGAAGCAGTCAACCCCTATAGAAATAGAAGAAGCCGTTAATAGACCCCCAATCAAAAAAGGACCAGGACCAGATGGGTTTAGTGCAGAGTTCTATCAGACCTTCAAAGAGTACCTAATATCAATACTCCTTAAACTATTATACGAAATAGAAAGAGAAAGAACACTACAAAATTCGTTATATGAAGCCACAATTACTCTGATACCTAACCACACAAAGACCTAACAGAGAACTTCAGACAAATTTTCATTATGAATATGGATGCAAAAATCCTCAATAAAGTTCTCACAAACCGAATCAAGAACCCATCAAAACGATCATCCATCATGATCATGTAGGCTTCTTCCCAGGGATGCAGGGATGGTTTAACATATGAAATTTCATCACTGTAAACGACTATATAAACAGACTCAAAGGAAAAAATAAACATGATCATTTCATTAGAGGCTGAGAAAGCATTTGACAAATCCAGTACCCCTTCATGTATAAAGACTTGGAAATATCAGCAATTCAAGGCCCATATCTAAACATAATAAAAGCAATATACAGAAAACCAGTAGTCAACATAAAACTAAATGGAGAGAAACTTGAAGCAATCCCACTAAAATCAGGTACTAGACAATGCTGCTCATACTCTCTATACCTATTCAATATAGTACTCAAAGTCCTAGCCAGAGCAATTAGATGATAAATGGAGGTCAAAGGGATACAAATTGGAAAGGAAGAAGTCAATCTATCACTATTTGCAGATGATATGATCGTATACTTATGCGACCTTTAAAATTCCACCAAAGAACTCCTAAATCTGATAAACAACTTCAGCAATGTGGTTGGATATAAAATTAACTCAAACAAATCAGTGGCCTTCCTCTACTCAAAGGATAAACAGGCTGAGAAAGAAATAAGGGAAACAACACCCTTCACAATTGTCACAAATAATATAAAATATCTTGGTGTGAATCTAAGCAAGTGACAAATCTATATGACAAGAACTTCAAGTCTCTGAAGAAAGGAATCGAAGAAGATCTCAGAATATTGAAAGATCTCCCATGCTCATGGATTGACAGGATTAATATAGTAAAAATAGCCAGCTTGCCAAAAGCAATCTACAGATTGAGTGCTATCCCCATCAAAATTCCAACTCAATTTTTCATCGAGTTAAAAAGTGCAATTCTCAAATCATCTCGAATAACAAAAAACCCAGTATAGCGAAAATTATTCTCAACAATAAAAGAACTTCTGGGAGAATCACCATCTCTGAACTCATGCTGTAATACAGAGCAATTGTGATAAAAACTTCATGGCACTGGTACAGTGACAGGCAGGTAAATAAATGGAATAGAATTGAAGATCCAGAAATGAACTCATATACTTATGGCCACTTGAACTTTGACAAAGGAGCCAAAACCATCCAGTGGACAAAAGACAGCATTTTCAACAAATGGTGCTGTTTCAACTGACACTTAACTTATAGAAGAGTGCAAATAGACCCATTTGTATCTCCTCAAGTCCAAGTGGTTCAAAGACCTCCACTTAAAATCAGATACACTGAGACTAATAGAAAAGAAAATGGGAAAGAGCCTTGAGCACATGGGCACAGGAGAAATTTTCCTAAACAGAACACCAAAGGCTTATGCTCTAAGATCAAGAACTGACAAATGGGACCTCATAAAATTGTAAAGTCTCTTTAAGGCAAAGGACACTGTCAGTAGGACAATACAGCAACCAACAGATTGGGGAAAAGTCTTTCCCATTCCTATGTCCAATAGAGAGCTAATAGCCAATATATACAAAGAACTTAAGAAGTTAGACTCCAGAGAACCAAATAACCCTATTAAAAATGGGGTACAGAGCTAAACAGAGAATTCTCAACTAAGGAATGCTGGATGGCTGAGAAACACCTAAAGAAATGCTCAACATCCTTAGTCATCAGAGAAATACAAATCAAAAAAGCTCTGAAATTCCACTTCACAACAGTCAGAATGGCTAAGTTCAAAAACTCAGGTGACAGTATACGCTGGCAAGGTTGTGGAGAAAGATGAAAACTCCTCCATTGCTGGTGGGATTGCAAGCTGATATAACCAATCTGGAAATCAGTTTGGTTGTTCCTTAGAATATTAGACTTAGTATTAATGAAGGACCCAGTTATACCACTCCTGGCCATATACACAGACTATGCTCCAACATAAAATAAGGACACATGCTATATTATGCTCATAGCAAACTTATTTATAATGGCCAGAAGCTGGAAACAACCCAGATGTCCCTCAACAGAAAATGTGATAAATGTATACAATGGAATACTAATCAGCTATTAAAAACAATGAATTCATGAAATTCTTAGGCAAATGGATGGAACTAGAAAATATCATTCTGAGTGAGGAAATCCAATAACAAAAAAACACACATGGTATGCATTCATTGATAAGTGGACAGTAGTAGCCTAGAATCTCAGAATGCCCAAGATACAATTCACAGACCACATGGAGTTCAAGAAGAAGGAAGACCAAAGTGTGGATACTTTGGTCTTTCCTAGAAGGGGGAACTAAATACCCATGGGAGTAAATACAGAGATAAAATGTGGAGCAGAAACTGAAGGAAAGGCCATCCAGAGACTCCCCCAACTGCTGATCCATCCCAATACAGTCACCAAATCCCAACACTGTTGTGGATGCCAACAAGTGCTTGCTGACAGGAGCCTGCTATGGCTGTCATCTGAGAGGCTCTGCCAGTACCTGACAAATACAGAGGGGGACATTCTCAGACAACCATTGGACTGAGCACAGGGTCCCCAATGGAGGAGCTAGAGAAAGGACCCAAGGAGCTGAAGGGATTTGCAGCTCCATAGGAAGAACAACAATATGAACCAACCAGTACCCCCAGAACTCCCAGGCACTAAACCACCAACCAAAGACAACACATGGAGGGACCCATGGCTCCAGTCGAATATGGAACAGAGGATGGCCTTGTCGGCCATCAGTGAGAGGAGAGGTCCTTGGTCTGTGAAGGCTCAATGCCCCAGTGTAGGGGAATGTCAGGGCAGTGCAGCAGGAGTAGATGGGTTGGTGAGTAGGGGGAGGGGCGATGGGATAGGATATTTTCAGATGGGAAATGAAGAAAGGGGATAACATTTGAAATGTAAATAAAGAAAATATGTAATAAAAAAAGCAAAAACAGGAAAAGAAAATATTTGAAATATTTTATCCCTTCATACGTTAATATATTGTAATTATGACTTTATAAATAAGTGTACTAAAATGAAAGTAAATTCAACTTAATATGAAATTAAAACTTAAGACATAAATGACGAACAGTGAGTTTAAGAAGTTAATAAAATACAAAGTCTATTTTTATTAGCTCCTATTTGTAAGCATTTCTCTAATTATCTTATTTTCTGGAGCTTAAATGTGCTGTGTACAGTGATGTCTCCCTCTTATTTCAAAAAGATTGTGTATCAAATTTGAGAAAGCATTTTGTAAACTCTAAAGGATTATGAATGTGTTTGTAATTATAATGGTGCATTGTCTGCTAGTTCCTGTGTTGTGTCTTGGTAGCTTTTATGATTATTAAATCAGTGCTCACACAGATTTTATCATTCAGAAGCCTCTAGAGGTCTTTCAATAAGATTATATGAAAACAAATATTTTATCCAGGATTGAATTGCATCACCTTTGAAATTTAATGGATCAATTGCCTAATAGGAACAATAAGTATAATGGTTTATAACAAAAATATCATTCAACTGACATTCTAAAGGGAGTTAGAGGCCAGGGAAACAATTATTCAAAGTGAGTAATAAAGACCAGGGATGGAAAAATGACCTGTACTATTAAATAAGCTTAAACATTTAGCTATTTAAATGTATACATATCAATGCTAAAGAAATGTTTCATGAGATTTTTTGAAAATTTAAATTAAAATCCCAATTTAGAATACTTAAACATTATAAAATACAAAATCAAATCAACCTTTTCAGGCGCTATTTGTGTAAAAGTACAATTTAAAATCATTTAATTTGATTCATTAGCGATTTTTCCTAATTAAAAAAAAAAGTAACAAAAACCAAATCTCTATTATTTAAGTAGGTATTTCTTTTAAGTCCCTTCCCTCCCCCACCCCGAACCATATTTTTTTTTCAAATAGACAAGTTCCTTTGATAGAACTTTTGGTTTTAAAAAGAAATAAACATTTCCTTATTTTATCATCGAACTCTGTGTGGGGAAACCCTGAATCCCATGCACCTTTGAGGTGATTACACAGTGTAGTTTGAATGGTAAATCACTGCGATGTCATGTAAAGAAAAGGAAAAAGAAAAGATAATACAGGCTCATGGCAGGAACGCACAGGACTTCTAAGTCAAGGTCACTTAAGCCGCACCCTCTGTGCTCAAGTTTCTTCTCCTATGCCATGTTTAAATGAATTGTGTGGGGCAACATAAGGAAAGTGCTTTGCTTCATTTGAGATGTGATTATATAAGTGTTATTGAAAACTAATATGGGCTTCTTTTTAACTTATTGTTGCAGAAGTAAATATATCAGTTTGGTAAAGAGCTATCTAATTTGAAAGTAGGATGTAATTGCAAAAGCATCCTATAGACTCCTAGAAGCTCTGAGTATGTAAGTCATTTGTCCCTCATGGAAATAGAGATCTAAATTCAGATACAGTCTAATCTCTTTTTTCTTTTTCTTCTTTTTAATTTCATTACATTTCAAATGTTATCCTCCTTCCCGGTTTCCCCTCTGAAAACCCCCGATTTTATCACCCTGCCTCTGATTCCATGAGGGTGCTCTCTGACCCACACACCCACACACTCCCAGCCTCACCACCCTCGAATTCCTCTAGCATAAAGCCTTCACAGGACCAAGGGCCTACCCTCCCTTTGATACCAGATAAGACCATCCCCTGCTACAGATTCAGCTACAGCCAGGGTCCCTCCGTGTGTATTCTTTGTTTTGTGGTTTGGTCCCTGGGAGCTCTGAGGGCTCTGGGTTTGTTAATATTATAGTTCTTCCTATAGGGTTGCAAACCCCTTCAGCTCCTTCAATCATTCCCCCAACTCCTCCTTTGGGTTATCTGTGCTCAGTCCAATGTTTGGCTGCAAGCATTCGCATATAGATCAGTAAGGTTCTGGAAGAGCCTCTCATGAGACATCCATATCAGGCTACTGTCAGCAAGCACTTGTCATCAGAAATAGTAACTGGGTTTGGGAGCTGCATATGTGATGGATCCCCAGGTGTGGTAGTTTCTGGAAGTCCTTTCCATCAGTCTCTGCTCCACTCTTTGTCTCTGTATTTTCTTTAGACCAGAGCAATTCTGGGTTAAAATTTTTGAGATGCATCCCTCAACTGGGGGCAATGCCTAACCTCTGGATATGGTCTCTACAGGTTCTTTCTCCCTTTTGTTGGGTATTTCAGCTACTGCGTTCTGGACCCTCTTGCTTTCCTGGCGTCCAGGACTTGCTGGTGGCTACCCCCATTTCCCCTTTCCCCATTGTTACACAGCTCTGTTCAATTTCCTTACCCTCTATACAACTCCCTATCTCTTCTCACAAATGATTCAGTCTTCCCTTCTTGAGTATTATATTATCTGTGAGTTTTATCATGGGTATTCCAAGCTGTTTTCCTAATATCCACTTATCAGTGAGTGCAGATCATGTGTGTTCTTTTGTGACTGTGTTACCTAACTTAGGATGATATTTTCTAGTTCCATTCATTTGCCTAAAAATTTCATGAATTCATTGTTTTTAATAGCTGAGTAGTATTCCATAGTGTAACTATACCACATTTTCTGTATCCATTCCTCTGTTGAGAGACATCAGGGTTCTTTCCAACGTATGGCTATTAAAAATAAGGCTGCTATGAACATAGTGGAGCATGTGTCCTTATTACATGTTGGAGCATCTTTTGGGTATATGCCCAGGAGTAGTATAGCTGGGTCCTCAGGTAATACTGAGGAATTTTCTGAGGAACCAACAAACTGATTTCCAGAGTGGTTTTACCATCTTGCAATCCCACCAACCATGGAGGTGTAACCTTCTTTCTCAACATTCTCACCAGCATCTCCTGTCTCCTGAGATTTCGATCTTGGCCATTCTGATTGGTGGTGTGAGGTGGAATCTCGAGGCTGTTTTGATTTGCGTTTCTCTGATGACTAAGGATGTTGAATAGGTCTTTAGGTGCTTCTTAGCCATTCAATATTCCTCAGTTGAGAATTATTTGTTTAGCGTTGTACCTTATTTTTAATAGGGTTATTTGGTTTTCTGGAGTCTAACTTCTTGATTTCTTTGTATATATTGGATATTAGCCTTGTATCAAATGTAGGGTTTTGAAAGATCTTTTCTCAATATGTTGGTTGCCATTTTGTGCTATTGACAGTGTCCTTTGCATTACAGAAACTTTGTAATTTTATGAATTCCCATTTGTCAATTCTTGATCTTAGAGCATAAGCAATTGGTATTCTGTTCAGGAAAATTTCCCCTGTGTTCATGTGTTCTAGGCTCTTTCCCAATTTCTCTTCTAGTAGATTCAGTGTAATTGGTTTTATGTGAAGGTCTTTTGTCCACTTGGACTTGAGCTTTGTCCGTGGAGATCAGAATGGATCGATTTGCTTTCTACATGCCAACTGCCACTTCAGACAGAACATTTTGTTAAATATGCTGTCTTTTTCCCACTGGATGCTTTTATTTTCTAAAGATCAAGTGTGCCGGGTAGTGGTGGCACATGCCTTTAATCGCAGCACTTGAAAGGCTGAGGCAGGAGGATTTCTGAGTTCGAGGCCAGCCTGGTCTACAGAGTGAGTTCCAGGACAGCCAGGGCTACACAGAGAAACCCTGTCTCGAAAAAACTCAAAAAAAAAAAAAGAAAGAAAGAAAGAAAGAAAGAAAGAAAGAAAAAGAAAAGATCAAGTGACTATAGGTGTTTGGGTTCATTTCTGAATCTTCAATTCTATTCCATTTATCAGCCTGCCTGTCAATGTTCCAATACCATGTGGGTTTTTGTTTTTGGTTTTTTTTTCATTATTGTTCTGTGGTAGAGCTTGAGGTCAGGGAAGGCAATTCTCCCAGAATTTCTCTTATTGTTGAGATTAGTTTTCGATATTCTGGGGTTTTTTGTTGTTGTTGTTGTTGTTGCAAATGAATTTGAGAATTGTTCTTACTATGTCAGTGAAGAATTGAGTTGGAATTTTGACGAGGATTGGATTGAGTCTGTAGATTGCTTTTGGTATGATGGCCATTTTTACTATGTTAGTCCTGCCGATCCATGTGCATAGGAGTTCTTCCCATCTTCATGATCTTTCTTCAGAGATTTGAAGTTTTTGTCATACAGATCTCCTACTTGCTTGGACACATATTTGTGACTATTGTGAAGGGTGCTGTTTCCCTAATATCTTACTCAGTCCGATTATTTTTTCAGTAGAGAGAGGCAACTGATTTGGCAGACTTAATTTCATATCCATCCAGTTTGCTAAAGTTGTTTATCAGATTTGGGAGTTCTCTGGTGGAATTTTTGTGCCCACTTAAGTATACTATCATATCATCTGCAAATAGTGATATTATGACTTCTTCCTGTCCAATTTGTAACCCTTTGACCTCCTTTTGTTGTTTAATTGCTCTGGCTAGGCCATCTAGTCCTATATTGAACATATAGGGAGAAAGTAAGCAGGCTTGTCTAGTCCCTAATTTTAGTGGCATTGCTTCAAATTTCTTTCCATTTATTTTGATGTTGGCTATTGGTTTGCTGTATATTGCTTTTACTATGTTTAGGTATCAGCCTTGAATGCCTGTTCTTCCCATGGCTTTTAATATGAAAGGGTGTTGAATTTTGTCATATGCTTTTTCAGCATCTAATGAGATAATCTTGTCTTTTTTTAACTTTGAGTTTGTTATATAGTGGATTACTATGTTGGATTTCCATATATTGAACCATCCCAGCATCCCTGAGATGAAGCCTACTTGACCATGGTTAATGATTGTTTCAATGTGTTCTTGGATTCAGTTTGTGAATATTTTATTGAGTATTTTAGCATCGATATTCATAAGGAAATTGTTCTGAAGTTCTCTTTCTTTGTTGGATCATTGTGTGGTTTTAGTATCAGCATAACTATGGCTTCATAGAAGGAATTAGATAGTGCTGTTTCTGTTTTTATTTTGTGGAACAGCTTGAAATGTATTGGTATTAGATCTTTTTGAAGATCTGATAGAACTCTGCACTATACCCATCTGGTCCTGGACTTTTTTAGGTTGAGAGATTTTAATGACTGTGTAGTGGCTCTTGGCAAGGAGATATTGAAGCATAGTGACTATGAATTCCAGAAGATTAAGATAAAGAGATCTCCAAGTTCAAGGTCATCTGGGATTAAAGGTGGGATGGCACATCCCTTTTATATGGGCCACATCCTCTGCTGGAGACCTGTATAAGGACATTGGAAGAAAGAAGATTTACTCTCACTCTTCCTGGCCTGCTTTCCTCGTGGGACTGAGCAACTGCTAGATCCTTGGACTTCCATCCACAGCTACTGCTGACCGTTGTTGGGGAGTTTGATTACAAGCTGTAAGTCATTGACAAATTCCCTAACTATATAGAGACTATCAATACGTTCTGTGACTCTAGAGAACCCTGACTAATACAGACTGCTTCTATTTCTTTTTGCTTATGGGACTGTTGAGGTCATTTATCTGATCCTGATTTAACTTTAGTACCTGGTATCTGTTTAGAAAATTATCCATTTCATCCAAAATTTCCAGTTTTGTCCAGCCTATAGGCGTTTGTAGTAGGATCTGATAATATTTTTACTTTCTTTGGTGTCTCTAGCTATGTCTCCCTTTTCCTTTCTGAGTTTATTAATTTGGATGCTGTCTCTGTGCCCTCTGGTTAGTCTGGATAAGTGTTTATCTATCTTGTTGATTTTCTCAAAGAACCAGCCCCTGCTTTTGTTGCTACTTTTTGTTCTAGAGCTTTCAGGCGTGCTCTTAAGCTGTTAGAGTATGTTCCCTGCAGTTTCTTTTGGAGGCACTCAGAGCTATGAGTTTTCCTCTTATCACTTCTTTCATTGTGTCCCATAAGTTTCAGTATGTTGTGCCTTCATTTTCAATAAATTCTAAAAATCTTTAATTTCTTTGTTTTTTTTTCCCTGATCAAATCATCATCGAGTAGAGAGTTGTTCAGCTTCCATGTGTATGTGGGCTTTCTGTTGATTTTGTTGTTATTGAAGACCAGCCTTAATCCATGGTGATTTGATAAGGTACATGGCATTATTTCAAACTTCTTGTGTCTGTTGAGGCTTGTTTTGTGTCTGATTTTATGGTCAATTTTGCAGAAGGTACCATAAGGTGCTGAGAAGGTATGTTCTTTTGTTTTAGGATCATATGTTCTATAGAAATCTGTTAAGTACTTTTGGTTCATAACTTCTGTTAGTTTCACTGTGTTTCTGTTTTGTTTCTTTTTCCATAATCTGTCCACTGATGAGAGTGGGGTGTTGAACTTTCCCACTATTATTGTGTGAGGTTCAATGTGTGCTTTGAGCTTTAGAAGTTTCTTTTATGAATGTGGGTACCCTAGCATTTGAGACATATATGTTCAGAATTGAAAGTTCATTTTGGTAGGTTTTTCCTTTGATGGGTATGAAATGTACTTCCT